>VNKF01007634.1:0-253636 GCA_008044355.1 Drosophila lacteicornis
GGTTAGAATTTTAACACACCGCCCTAAGGCACTGCTGTTGCAAGCTGTAGCCGACAGGTGGCGCATTCGAGCCTTGGCCGTGCGATATAATGGAAGAAGAAGAAATGACAAAAGAATATAGCAAGAAATTACAAAAAATAACATAATTCATTTTTGACGCCGATCGAGCGGGTTTTTATGTGTTCCTATAAAATGTATCATTCATATTTAAGTATTACATTAAATTGTTTAGGTCGGGAGCTAATTCGAGAGGCGATTTATTTTAAGAAGTATCGAAGTAGACTATTATAATGTATGTACAATTTTAAATTGCCTTTTAGTGTGAAGCGCAAACGTTTAGGTACCGGGTATCTCACAGTCGAGCACAGTCGACTGTAGCTTTCTTACTTGTTAAATCATGGGTGGGCAACGAATTTTAAGATCGGAGCTTCACAAACTAAACTATTTACTATAATACTAAATTGACAAAAGAGATCAACTATTTTAATATGATTTAATTGACTACAAATTATTATTTGCCTTAAAGTGCTATAATTTAAAAATAAATACATTTTTAAAATGCTTAGATATCCTTTGTGATCGAATACAAATTAATACAACAAATAATTCACATACTAATAACAATAACAACTTATTAAACCTAAATTTATTCCCTGTCGCTTAGCCACAACAGTGGTAAATTACTTCCGTCAAAGGGCTTACATTTTCAATCCAATTAGTTGAGCCGAACTTTCCCGTATCTGGCCAGAGTCATTAAGCCACTTTGTACTATGCAATTCCGCTTTATGCTACGCCCAAAAATTACACATTCATCGTCCGAGAGAGGGAGATGTGGCTGTAATTTGGATATTTACCGTAAATGGGTGAGGAAACGAGCTCGACGAACGTAATAACAGGAATTATAGTCATATTTGGAACGTAATAAAACACGCCCACGCCAGCCTCTGCTAAAATCCGAACCTACATTTATTTCTGTTAATGAGCTTTGGCATAAATCCGCAGTATTGTGCTGGATTAATCTGGAAAGTCGGACATTTTTCGCCACTTATTCAGACTCAATCGGTTTTCATTTGTTCAATTAGTGCACTTTAGTGGGAAACCTTAATTGATATTTGTAAATAAAATAAACTGATTTAAAGAACACTGATGTAATTAATTACACAGTTTTTTCATTAAATCTGACAAATATGTTTTTAAAACCTGTAAAAAAAGCTGAATTAAAGTTGGCTGAAACACAAATAGCCAACAAGGTTCAACGCTCACTTAATTGGTTTGTCTGACAACCGAAATTGGCTCAAATTAGATTGGGATTCTCTGCTGTCATGGATATACAGATTTTTGACAGGTGCAAGGCCACGCGGGAAATTTCACAGATTTCACATATTAATTTTTTTGGCTCATGCAGATACTTGTGTACAATGTTGCAGATACTTTAGACTTTTCTCCGCCTTTCGCCGGTTGCATTGTTTACGACATTTCGCTGCCTCATTTTCCGCAGTCAAAGACATTTTTGTGTCGACTTTTTCCTCGGTTTTCTTCAGTTTCACTCAGTTTTCTTTTCCCCATCACCCAGCTGGTGTGGGTCGCATTCGCAGATACTCAGTCACGCATACGAGGGTGATTATCATAGCCACCAGTCCGTTCCCATTGTCGTTGCCTTGGTTCTTGAGCATCTTATCGCTCACCTGAGCTTTCCCGTTGGCATCCTTTGCACGTTCAGCCCAATTAAAAATAATTAAGTCATGTAAATGATTTATTGTCCTAATGGTTAGGTTGATTATTACCGAGTGTGGCTCTTTAACAGATTAAATATATACAGCTATAAAGTAGAAAAATTTTAGTCTAATGCTGGGTGGCTTCAATTTAAATTGACCTGCTTAAATCCGATAAACCAACATTGCAGCTTATTGATTACGTCCCTTTGAAAATCCGTATTTTTATAGCTGGCCAGCACAAGATAGGGAGATAATTGAATCGCATTCCGTTAAATGTTTTTGTTTTTTTTCCGTTTATTTCCTTTACCAGCAAAGGCAACAAATACAAATTCAACGAAAATCGCGCTCAACGGCAAACTCAATATTTGCACAACTAATTCTCACAAAGGGCTCTTGTTTTTTGTTTTATCTGCGTCTATATCTTGACTATTTAACTGTTCAGTGTGGTGATGCAATTGCCGCCGTGTTGGCCGGGCCAAAAAAGATTCAGACTGAGACTGCGGCTCAGAGAGGCAGGTGTGGATTGGCATTCTCAGGTGATTGCCCTGACCCAATTGCAGTGACACTTTCAGCTAATAAATTGCATTCAGTATTTTCTTTCACTTTGCGGCTGCTTTCTTGTTGCATTTTTTTTGCGTTTGCAATGCAATTTCAACAGCATTTTTATAATTTTTACATAGTTCATAAAGTTTCTTGAGGCCCCCAAGAGAAAGTGCGTGAGCCAGAGAGCAGGAAAGCAAAGAAAGAAACACTAGAAACTGTGTCAATTAATATGCTAAATTATACACATCTCCAGATCCACACAGAGCGAGCGAGCCAGCGAGGAGTGCTGGGGGAGACGCCCCAGATGGATGCCAATCAATTGGCAACTAGGAAGCATAATTCCCAGCTCAGCTAATTACCACACAATGACGTGAAAGTTCGTGAAACCGCAGCCAGAGATGGGGCCGTAGACGAGGCCCAAGCCCAGGCCGAAAGAAGAAAGCGCTTTCTTGTTTCATTTGCCATATATCTTTGCTTGAAAAGTCACGACACAGTCAGCCAGCCAGGCAGCCAGCATTTCATCTGCGTTTTGAATCTTTATTGCAACTTGACTGCGACTCCGAGCTCACCGAGCTCACAGAGCTCACTAGAAAAACACTCACTTCACTGGCTGCTTGGCTGGCGTACACATGTCGTATGCGCGATATTTGCTTCCTGCCCGAAAGTGGCATCAGATAAATGCAGCACCCCCACACCTCCACCCCACTTCAACTCGAGTGGCCGGCAACAAGTGGCACTTGACTCGACTTGGCGTCGTTTGCCTCCTTTTGTTGCCGTGTTTGTTGCAATTCCCCCTTTCTTGTTGGCCGCCTCGAGATGGTTTTGACCCCACATTTCAATTACGCTTACGCCGCTCGGGGCGTTATGTAACATGGCTCCCGGGTCGCTGGGAAGGCCATTTTGGGTTGGGTTAGTGGCATTTGATGTATGGGTCATTGCATGTCACTTGAGCATCGTTTTAAGGGCGTTAACTTTTGTACTTTTTGGGCTTTCTAATGCGCTTCCGGCTCATAGCCTAATCCAGCGATGGAACATTTTTTTTTTAAAGGCTTCATTGATGCTTCCTGAACATTTTAATCAAGGAAAATCGATAGACGATGGATCCTTATTAAAAAAGGAAACTTTTTAAAGCCCTGACAATTTTTGTAATATAATAAAATACCGTAAGAAAGCTGATGTATATTTTCTGTTATTTTCTCTGGGCCAATAAACTGAAGTTAGTAAACTTTAACTTAATCCGTAAAATCCTTCCATCCCACGTCGATCCTTGGCACTTACAGGATATCTCAGCAGTCCAAAGGCTTATTTTTAATTTCAGCTTTTTACCGCTGCCAAAGTTGGTCAACTCTGAAAGTAGTTTGGTTCAGTTTAGGTTCTGCTTTCTATCGCGATCACTTCTCGCCGCTCACTGCTCCCCGGCTCACCACCTTTCCAATTCAATTAAACGACGGGGAAAAATAAATAAATAACCAAGAAGCAGAGACACCCACACGGTGGAGAAAGAGAGAACTTCGGGAACTGGTCTTCGCGCAGACACTTGATATAAATATGCATGATATGCATGCATAAATTACGTATACGACATGTTGTTCTGCCGGCAGTTAGTTAACCACTCTCTTTCGCCTGACCTGCATTTCCTCGATTCGCGATTCCAGTCGCAGCTCAACAAAAAGAATAATATAAAACCAAACATCAGCCTTCTATGCCAAGAAGCCTTGGCACATTTGTCAAAAATTGCAAAACAAGAATCGGGAACAAACTTTTAACGAATTTGAATAGTTCCCCTTCGGAGCAGAAGGCCACAAATTAAGCCAGCAATAAATAAAAAATCAAAAAGAAATGACCAAAAAATAAAAAACAAGTCGAATAAAATTTCGTCAAAGAAGACCCGCACACTCACACACACACATTCGAATAACAAAAAAAAAAAAAAATGCTGCCAAAAGAATTGGGTCAGTAACACGCCAAAATAAAAAAAAAGAAAGACAGAAACACAAGTCAAAGAAGAGGAGTCCGGAGCAAGAGAGGATAAAGCTGAAGGGGAAGGAGCAGGCACACAAAGAATGAAGCAGAGGAGCTGCTAAAAAAATGAAGAAAAAACCCCAGCACGCAAATAAAAAGTCAATTGAGCGTGGTCTTAGGAACAAAAACAAAAGAAGAAATCGTATAAGGGACCATTTGTCAAGTTTCCCGACCCGGAAATACCTTGGAACATATTACTCTAACAACTCATTCAAAAAACCAAAAAATAATAAATTAAATAAAATAAGAAGCCACTCTTCTTAATATAAAACTTCAAATTTATAACTAATTTTTTGAAATTTAAATGATAGGCCTAGTTAAAGAATTATACGGTTTATGTGGAAATTATGGCTAAGGAATTTGTAAAACTTGATCCAAGAAATGATTTGCTTATTGAAAATTAAATAAAGTTTTTTAAGAGCTTTAAACCCAGTTTACTAGTTTAATACAACAATTTAAGCAAATTTAACACTGAATACACCCTTCAATTACGGGGTATGGAAAAAAAAAACAATGGCAATGTCGCGACAATCTGAAAAAAAGTCAGGAATTTCTGTCAAATGTTTTTGGGAAGTTCAATGAAGGCGGCACTGCTAAAAACGAAATACTACGACTACAAAATTTAAATTAAAACAGAACATCAAATAAATTGCGCAAATTCGGTGACCCAATTCCTTCAAATGACTTTGTTTTCTATTCATCTATTTATATTGAAATTATGAAGGCAGCACAAATACCAACACACACGGGCCAGGCCAGAATAAAGCCAGGCAAAACAAAAGCCAAGTCAACGAACTCTTCGAGCCCTTCCGATAAACGATATACAAACAAACAGCAGCGGCGGCAGCAGTAGCGGCAGCGATCATCTGTTTTATTTGGCAACTTGTTTAATATCGGTCAATGTATTCACAAATACAATGGGCCACAAAGCCACCAACAATATCATCCATATTAAATGCGACAAATACAACAAAAACGAGATAAGAATTTCAAAAATGTTTCTTTTGATTGCGTGCTCCGCGTATACGCACACACTTATGGATCGCGCCGTATGCAATGCCAAACTTTCACGTAATTTCTGCGTTGTTTTCCCTGTCTCTCTCTCTCTCTGCGTGTGTGTGAATTATATTATTTTGTTGCTGTTGTTGTTTTATTTTGGCGTCTGTTTTGCTTGTTGTAAAAGTCAATAACCTTTTCGCGTATTCAAGAAGCCAGTTCCAGTTCCTCGAGGAGAGTTCCCCAAGAAAGCGACGACGCCAAGCCGAGCAGAAGAAAAAAAAAATAAAAATAAATATATATACTCGTATATGAGAGAAAAAATAAAAACACAAGCATATTCAGATTTAGTTTTTTTCTCCTCTCGTTGGTGTTGGCCTTAATCAAGAGCCAAAGAAATGGCATCATAGCCGTGGGTTAGGTAAATTGTTGGCCGGTTACTTGGTCAGTAAGTTGGCTGGTTGGCTGGCTGGCTTTCTTGGCCCCAAACTGGAGGAGGTCAGATTGGCTTAATTACGTAAATTATGAAGCTGGGGGAAACTTTCGGGGAAGTTAGCACGGATTTAATGGGCTCCCCAGCGATTTGAGGGTTGGCCTTTCGAAAGTTTCATTGGCAGACACTGTTTGTTTCGATTATGGAAGATATTTATTTATTGTTAAGGGGTTTTCATTTGAAAAATTAAGAAAATATTTATCAAGAGCTTTTATTACTACTTAGATTACACAATACAAGTACGCTTTCATCCGTTTAGCCTAACTGTTGCCTTCAGTACCATTGTCAAATTAATTGATTTCGTAAATATGTTTAATATTTGTTTGATTGAATTTACATTGCCTATGGTATTTCGCATTGCGTGACCCTAAGAAGCTTATGACATTTAAGCCAACCAAAGCAGGCGACAGACAACATACCAATCAATCTTGTCCTCGTCCTTGTTCCAGCTTTAATGGATATGACATGCATGCAATGCAATTAGCACGTTCTTGACTTGTGCTTTCCAATCACAGAGTTCCTCATAGGCAACAAACAATATTCTCGGGGTCAAGTTAAAATTGAAAATCGATTGCTGTGACAAGTTGGCCTACGTGATCTTTGGCACACGGACAAACTCCCCTGTAGCGCTCCAAGAAATCTTTTGAAATTAAAAGAAAGTGCGGCTGGGCAGTAGGGAGTAGAGCAGTCGATAGAGATATTAAAATACTTTTCCCAAGACCTCATTTTAAGTTGCCAACATTTTCTCCCCCGCAAAAGCCAAATAGCAAAATTAAGCTCGTGTCGTGTGTAAAGTGACCTCGAGTGAGTTCACGTGTTTCGCCAGCTGAGCCCCCAAAAGCGTTGTTCTGTGCGAAATCATCGTTTAATTGGTGCTTGTCATTTAATTGGGAATTGTGTCATGCGAAAACCGAATCGAAAATGGGCCGAAAGCTTAAACATTGTGGATCTTCTTAATATTCATTATTATTCATAGCTCGAGGGGGGAAGTGGGAGCAGAACCATCTCTGCAGAAGTCTCTCGAATTTGTTGCACATTTTTGTTTTGGAAAGTTACTTTAGAGTTTCTTGTTTTTGTTTGGCATCTACGTCAATCGAGCGTTTCACGAGCGAAAGTATTCGACTTTGGTGTAAATCCAAATAGGAAAACAAAGCAGCAGACTGGTATGGCCAAATTCACCCAAATTGGTCAATTTAAATGTAAATAGAGATTAAAAGTTTGCCATACTTGGGAATTGTATAAATAAAATTAATATAAAATTTGTAAAATTAATTAGCCTTCATTTACTATGAAAGGCACTTATAAATTCCATGTCATACTTTACTTGAAACTTTACAACATATTAAAAATTGTAGATTTCAAGGGTCAACTATAAGTATGATAATAATACTAAATATTTAATTAAACCATTAAAGGCAACCAATTACTCAGTTTATTTATATTTCTTACTATTAATGTATTCCAAAATATTTTTATATTTTGTTTTTTCCTTTTACAATTGGTAGTTTAACGAACACAAATAGGAATGACTTTTTATTACTTAATTTTCGAGAGATTCATCCTTTAAAAAGAAAATTTCATAGGAAACACTTTACATTGCGAAATATTTTTTTATTAATAAATAATTCTAGGATTTTTTAATGTTTCCATTATTCTTCTATTATTATTATTCCTTTTATATTGAATTTTAAGAAATAAAAAACTATTCCGCAAAGAACTATATAAAATAATGTTTAAGTTACGCTTTATTTACAAACCTATTTAATTAAAGCTACCTGCAGCTTACTAAAATCGCAGCAGGCTATGGGCAACAGCATTTGACTAAAATCACATAACAAAATGTGTGCTTTTTGTTTTGCCTGAAAGGATATTTCAATTTGTTTTTCCAACGTTGAATGATGATGAGGGTTCTGCGAAAATGTCCGTATGCCTGGGGCTTTGGGGCTATCAGACCCGGACATTGGCTATTGTAATAAGCTTGGGCACCGCTGAAAGCGCTTGTAAACTAAAATGTATTCATCAGATACACTGCATGCAAAGTATCTCTGGCTGTGCGAGTGCGAGTGCGTGCGCTTGTAGTATGTGTGAGTATCTGTGTTCGCGCTGGCTTTGTTTGGCTCTCCTCTGACGCGCTGACTGCATTGACCCCCACTTGGGCCCCCGTATCTGTCGCTCCCGCTCCCGCTCCCGCTGCCGCCCTCCCTCTGGCCGTTCTTGTCTGCCGTGTGTGTGTTGTCAGTGGCCGGCGCTCTCCCGCTCCCGCTCCCGCTCGCACGCACGCACTGAGTGCGGTTCAATGCACTCGCCGCCTCGGACTCTCTATTTACTTTCGGCGCCTACCAGAGTCGATCAACAGAAATTTACATTTCTGTATAATTTGTAAATTAAAATGTTGCTCTTCGAATAATTTGATTTGACGATGCTGGGGATGAGCTGCCTCCTCCCGCTGCCACTCTAGAGATCCCGAAATAGATGTTATAACTATAACGGCCTTATCTACGCTCCATTCGGATGATGGCCAAGGGAAAATATTTAAATAAATTTGATAGGTACACAAACAGAACGGAGGAGAATCCCCCATGCAAGAGGCTATTGACTCCGGGTCCGCCTATGCTTGTGCCCCTCCTCCTCCTCCTATCCGTGTGCGTATCTGTGTGTGTGTTCTGTATCTGTGTGTTTGTGCGCTAGTGGGAGTAAAGTCTCGAAGCATTGACCGAGAGTCTCCAGGGCAAAAGAAAGCAAAGTGAGCAGCAAGCTTCGAGTTTTCCTACACCCAAAAAAAAAACCATCATAGAACCTATACGATTGTTACATGAATTCTATACTCTTGAGTATTAAAAATTTCTTAATAAGATGCTTATCAATTTAATACCACGAAAGTATAAATTTTATACTCATCTGCACCAATATTTCATAATAATCACTAACGCACTAAATTCCAGCTAACGCGATATGTTATCGAATTTTCGATGTAGGTTCGTATAAAAATAATACTCAAAAATACACAATTGAAACTATATATATATGTATAAAAACTATACTTTGGAGTATACATTTGATAGTTTGAAGTATAAAATTTATACAAAACTCGTTATACTGCTTGAGTATACTTTTAAGGAAGATTAGGTAGGAAGGTTAAACTCTTGTTTTTTTTTTGGTGTACTTCAAGGTACCCGCATTTAATTTCTTTCATTAAAATATATTAAATAATATTTTCATTAAAATATATTAAATAATATTTTAATTAAGGCAACAGAAATAGTTGCCAGGTTCGTCTTTTTTTTATTTATGCTATTTTAAATAAAATCCTGCCAAGGGTTTTAAGGATAGATTTAGCTAAGAGTAATTTCTTTATTTATACAGTCACCAAAAATATAGTTTTAATGAACCGATGCTATAATTATTCATAAATATTGAGCTGGCCTAGGACCCATATACCCCTACTCTCCATAAATACTGGGCATCAGTGGAGAATACGCACAGCTCCACACGGCTCCGGAATTCTCCGCTCCCTTCCGTGCAGCTCGCTCGCTCTCTTTGGGCCTGTGTGTGTGTGTGCGAACTGAGTGATAATGCGACCGCCACACATGTGATATCGGCGATAACAGTTGACAGTGAGACGGCGACTGTGACTGCGACTGCGACTGCAACTGCGACAGAGGCCTCAGTAACTGTATTGTTTTGCCATATATATTTTCAGGGGAATAAAAAGAGGGGACAAAATCAGGGAACTTTTGTCGCCTGTGTGGGGGTACATTGACTTTCGTTTTGGTTTGTTTTGTTTTAATTTTTTTTGTTTTTTCTTATTTTGTTTTAATTTTTGTATGTTTTTGTTTTTATTAAACGGATATCAACAAAAGGTTGGTGCAGTAAACTTTTCCTTTTACTATATCATAATCATAATAGCTAATAAATCAGGCATGAAATTAATTCAGGAGTCTGGCATTAGAATTTGTAATTAGGAGAATGCAAGCTTTGCATTTAAATCAAATTGAAATATTTTTTTTATCGTTTAAATCAAAAAAGTGGCCCGAAAACTACAAGATAATTATAATAGCAATAGTTCAGGCATGTAATTTATGCAGTAGTCTGATTAATACGGGGAAAGCCTAATTAAGTTTACAAATGCGATTTGCTTAAATTTATAATTGAATTTAATTTGAATTTTTAAAGTTTTTTGGTAGAGCAATTTAAGAAATTATTAATAACAGGCAAAGAAGTTAAATATTTAAATTATTACCTGCATATTTTGCTTTTAAATAAGTAAATTCCTCTTAAGGGTTCACTTAAGCCGAGGAATTTATTATTAAATGAAAAGTGTTTAGACCTTGTTAGTATATTCGTCTCAATGAGTGTGGTTGTTACTTAAGTATTTGAAGTGTGCCTGAAAGTGATTTGTTTATTTGGAGTGTGCCTGAAAGTGTTTTGTCTTTACCGACACTCAATTTTGGTTTCCCTATCTTATGTTTCTCCTTGCAGCAACTCTCCGGCATCCTTGTCTTACCACTTTGAAAGGACTTCAGGGGACCGCAAGAAGCAGCATCACAACAGCAATATATGCAACTCCCATTCACATCACCAGCCAGAGCAGCAGCTGCAGCAGCAACAGCAGCAGCAGCAGCAGCAGCATACACTGCAACTGACATTTCAGAACCTGAACGTTTTGCACAACGAGCGGCAAATACTTTCCGATGTGAGTGGATTTGTCAGGTAACAAGATCAGCCAGCATAAAGTAAATAAACACAACACGCACAAAATAAATGCCAGAAAGCAGTGTTGCCAACTTGAAGATTAAAACATAGCTTACAAATTAATAATATATCAGCAAGATAGTTGGCAGCATTGACATTCATCTGAAATCGGAATGAACCTCTCACCTTACCCTAATCCTGTGTGTATTTCTCCCCAGTCCCTGCGAGGTCCTGGCCATCATGGGACCCTCGGGCAGTGGAAAGACCACTCTGCTGGACTGCCTCAGTGGCCAGCGGCACATTGACAGTGGCAGCGTCTTCCTCAACCGCGAGCCGCTGACCAAGAAGTGGCGCCGCCGGATCGGCTACGTGCTGCAGGAGGAGATCTTCTTCCCACAACTGACCCTACGGGAAACGGTGGTCTACACGGCGCTGCTGCGACTGCCGGAGTCCATGCCGCGGGCGGAGAAGATGCGCAAGGTGGATCACATTCTGGAGGCCCTCGAGCTGGGCTGTTGCCAGCAGACCAAGTTCGGGGACTACCTCAACCGGGGACTGTCCGGCGGCGAGAAGAAGCGGGCCAACATTGCCTGTGAGCTGCTCACCAATCCCCTGCTCATGCTCTTGGATGTAAGTTAATCTTTTGGAATTTAATATTATTTACTTTATTGATAAATTTATTATACAGGAACCTACTTCCGGCTTGGACAGCCACTCGGCCATTTCGCTGATGAAGGTGCTCAAGCGGTACGCCCAGTTGGAGCAGAAGACGATCGTGATCAGTGTGCACCAGCCCTCGTCGCAGATGTTCCACATGTTCGACAAGCTGCTGCTGCTCCATCAAGGACGAACAGCGTACTTTGGGGATGTGCATAATATATACAGGCATTTTGAGGACATTGGAGTGACCATCAAGCCGCACTATAACCCCGCTGATTTTGTGTGTAAGTAAGGTTTGAATGAACTATAATTTATGTCAAAGTTTTGATGCCTAAAAGTATGCCACAAATATGGAAAAGTGCTTACCTTTAAGTGCGGCTAAGAATAATATTTCTTACCTTTTAAATTACCTTAAAAAGATAGCACTGCTTGAAACTGTTTCTTATGACTTAATACATTTTTTTTATACTTTTAATTAATTAAGAAGTATATAGTGTAGGGAAACCGCTTTAAAAAATATTCAAGCTGGAACTTCTATAGAAAATCTCCTCCTATTTTTCAGTGGAGCAACTGAAGTCGCATCCTGATATCCGGGAGAAGCTCTTCATAGCCGCCAGGGAGTCGCACGGAAATTACCTGAACCGGAACTGCATCAGCAGCAGTCGCCACCAGGCCAGCGAGTCGAAGACGGCGGATAAGAAGCAGCCGGAGAGCATCCTGATCGACGACATAATTAATAACTACTACAACCAGCATCACCACCACGCTAGCCGGCACCACCACAACCACCACAATCACCATCACCAGTACGAGAACCTGCACCATCCGAGCAGCGGCTGCCAGGTGGAGGAGGACGAGGAGGCGGCCCAGCACTTGGTGTGGTGCGGCGCCGACTCGCAGTCCAACTTCAGCTCCTGCGCCTCCAGTGACTGCCACTCGTACAGTGCGGGCAGTGGGACGGAGCATGGCGGGGATAGTGATGAGTGGCTTTCGTATCCCACAAGCTTTCACACACAGTTCTGCGTGCTCTCCAGCCGAAACTTCAAGGAGGCCAAGCCACGGATGCTCTCGAAGCTCAATTGGTTTCAGACCATCGGACTGGCCCTGATGGCCGGCGCCATTTGGTTCCAGCTGCCGCGCACCGAGGAGTTCCTGCATGACCTGCAGGGCTGGATGTTCTTCTCGCAGACCTACTGGATGCTCTTTGCGCTCTTCGGAGCGCTAAATTCATGTGAGAAATTATTTAGATATTTATTTATAATTATTTTATTTATATATTATTTATTTAGTCCCCTCGGAGCGCGAGGTGGTGAGCAAGGAACGCCGCTCCGGGGCCTATCGCCTGTCCGCCTATTACCTGGCCAAGATGTGTGCCGAACTGCCACTGGTGATCACACTGCCCACGGTCTACCTCATGATAAGCTACCCCATGCTGGGCTGCACTAGGTGAGTATGATCTTTGTGAGTTCGTGGAGCTGAGTTCATGATTCATGATTCTTGTATTCCCCAGCTTAAAGCTCTTCTTCCTGATGCTCATCTTTCTGCTGATCAACACGATTGTGGCGCAGAGTGTGGGCTTCTTTATTGGAGCCTGCTGCATGGACATGAACGTGAGCATCACCCTGAGTGCCTTGTACACGCTGGCCACCCAGCTCTTTGGGGGCTACCTATCGTCACGCATTCCGGAGGGCCTCAGCTGGATACAGTATACCTCCATGATCCACTATGCCTACCAGAACATGCAGATACTGGAGTTTCGAGAGGGTCCGGCTATAAGGTGAGCTTTGGCATTCGAAACTATAATTATTTAGGGGAGTTTTAAGAAGTCTGGTATTAAAATACAACGTCTCACATACTAAATAATACTTAATACTAAGCAGCCTTGTTTCAAAGCACAACATCTCACATACTCAATAATACTTAATTCTAAGCAGCCTCGTATCAAAGCACAACTTCTCACATACTAAATAATACTTAATACTAAGCAGACTCGTATCAAAGCACAACATCTCACATACTCAATAATACTTAATACTAAGCAGCCTTGTATCAAAACCCAACGTCTAAATAATACCTACTTACCAGCTTCGTATCAAAGCACAACATCTCACATACTCAATAATACTTAATACTTAATTTCTTCCCTTCCAGGTGCGGATCCCCAAGTAGCTATGAGATTTGCAAACAGCAGTCAACCGAATTCATTCCATATGAGGAAATACTCAATGCTCAAAACTCGACATCACCGCTCTGGCTGAACACGCTGATACTGATGATGTTCTTTCTGGTATTTCGCTGCCTAGGATACGCGGTATTGCGCTACCTGCGGTGCCCGAAAAAGACGTGATATCTCCTAGCTGCCTAGCTATATCCATATATCTGAGCAGACACATCGAACCAGTGATACGTAATTAGTTAATGCTAATCAATGCTAAACCGTTACAACTGAACAAACTTGCTAAATGGCGCCAATTTTGTGATTCAATTTACTTTCAAGCCACACCATTTACGTTTACCTACCTATTATTATTATTACAATTATCTCTACGCCTACGATTACGATTATTATTATTGTATTTAGCCGTGTTATTCGAGGTTTGCGGTTGGGCAGTGCGATTGAAACTGTTTTTGTGTTGCATTTTGTAAGCGTACATTTTTGTTTTGTTTTTTTATGCCTTTTTTAATTGTTAGCCGTTTGTGTTATTATTGCCGCTAAAAGCTAAAAGCTTAAACAAGAGATCGAGAGTAAAGCAAACAATATGTTTTAATGTACCTTTTAAAGCCCAAAACCCCGCCCACCCCGAAAATATACAAATATAAATAAAAGCTGTCGGCCCAACAATACCCACATCACCCGCACACACATAGTACGCCTATGCATAAATATTAATTGTATGTTTATTATGAAATGCTAGTAATTTTGTAGAATATTGCAAATTTTTTTCGCTTGGGAAAAAACACTGTGATTTAGTATGCTAGTTTTTTAATTAGTTTTAATTGGGCAGCACCAGTGGATGGTGCTGGCCCGGAAAATTGTAAAGCCCCTTCAGTAATTGATAATGAAAGCAAACAAAAAAATACTGTATGAACTTATGGCATAAATTGTATTTTGTTTATATTTTCTAATTATATGTAATTAAATTTATTTAAATATACCTACGTACATACATGAAAGTGTAAGCTGAGACCGCAGAGGTTGTAATTTATTAAAGCGCGGGATCATTATGGGTCACAAAAGGTTAAAGAGTAAGTAAAAAGTTTAAATGGTAAATAAACACCAAAATTTAATTATCTTAAAGTAAAGACACAGTTCTCAGTAAACACATTTTTTATTCAATCCTCCAACATGCTCTTGCTCTTGGTTTCCTTCAGGAAAACGGAGAAATAAACAAAACTGAATGCAGTGACTCCGGTCGCCTACATTCCCCATTTTTTCATGCAAATTGGGAAAATGTCAGCATCACAAACGAGAAGCTGCTGCAAACCACAATTGCCATTGAGGCCGCCTTGGCACGTATCTAGACTCGGGAATTTTAAAAGCAAATAATTTCATATTAAATCGATTTAGTTCCCATACCTTGACCGCAAATATTTATGGGTCACAAAAGGATAAAGAGTAAGTAAAAAGCATCAAACACCAAAATTTAATTATCTTAAGGTAAAGACACAGTACCCAGCAACATTTTTTATTCAATCCTCCAACATGCTCTTGCCCTTGGTTTCCTTCAGGAAAATGGAGAAATAAACAAAACTGAATGCAGTGACTCCTGCACACGACCACATGGTCGCCGATATTCCCCACTGTTTCATGCAAATTGGGAAAATGTTCAGCATCACAAACACGAAGCTGCTGCAAACCACAATTGCCATTGAGGCCGCCTTGGCACGTATCTAAACTCGGGAATTTTAAAAGAAATTAATTTCATGTTAAATCAATCAAAATCCCCTACCTTGACCGGAAATATTTCGACGAGGCTGACAAAGAAGCAGCCGACCAGGCCAATGTTGCCCAAGAAAATATCCATCGACATGAGCAGCAGCGGCACCCAGCTATACTCCCCGACATCGTGGCTCTGGGCGTAATGGGTGAAAAAACCAAAGGCTGCCAAACTAATTGCCACACCGGCCGTTGACACCAGCATGAGCAGCTTCCGGCCACAAATGTCACACAGCAGGGTGGTCACATAGGTGCCCAGAATCTGGACGGCTCCAATGATTATGGTGCAAGTATCCGGATCCATGGTGCTGCCCGACTTGGCGAATATATCAGACATGTAGTTGACCATGGTGAAGAGGCCACTGAACTGATTGGCAATAAGTAGGACCAAAGCCGGACCATAGGCCTTGAGAGCAGGGCGAGAACCTGGAAGGTAATGAAATTAATGGGAAATTAATTTGACATGAAATTAATAATTAATTATTAAATATTACACAAAAAAAAAAGGGGTAAAACCTTTTTACGCGTAGTCTTAAACATATACTTAATGAGTTTGACAGTTTAGGAAAGATTTTATACTTCATAATATCAATTGTATACTAAATAGTATGCAAACCAAAAAAAAAGGGTTAAACCTTTTTACGCGTTGTCTTAAAATTATGCTCAAGGAGTTTAACAAGTTTAGTATAGATTTTATACTTTATGCAAACTCAATAGTATAGTTTTTATACTCTATACTCTATACTTTCAATTGTATATTTTCGAGTATTATTTTTTAAGTGATTGTTGTGTGATTTATCTCAACTCTTGGTGCAGATTAGTATAGTTTATATACTTTTGTAGTATTAAATTATAAAATTATTATTTAAATCTTATTAAGATATTTGTAATACTCAAGAGTATAGAATTCCTGTAACAATTTCTATTCCTGTAACAGTTTCTATGACTAATTTTTGTTTTTTGTGTAACTATCATTATTGACAGATAATAAGGATTTATCTTATTAAAATTGTATTCCTTCGTAGCTTACAAAAGTCCTTTAGCGTAATAGCTTCATTCAAGCCATTGCCCTTTTTTAAAGCCACCTTCATATCCTCAAACTCCTCCATGGCTCGATTCTGATCGTGTATGTTATCGCTATCCTTGATGTTTTTGTAGTAACGAAAGGACCTCTCAGCTGCCGAGTATTTCCCAACCCTTATCAGATGCATGGGCGATTCCTGTATGAAAAGCAATACGGATATAAGGTAGCATAGGGGCAGAAGGAGAACTATCCAGGGAATCGAGTAGTAGGCCAGGTGAGTGCCCATTATGTAGCCCACGAGAATGCCGACATTGACCGATAGCATCACCATGGCCGAGAAGGTGCCACGGATGCTGTAAAAGAGTAAACAAATAACCACATTATCTCAAGTTGCGAAATAACTACTTTCAGTGACGTCATTGTAAGTATTTGTATTTGACTTGTCGCCAGCTGCCGTTTGCCGTGACGTAGCAGTTTGATCTTATCTCTTACAAAGATTAATCACGACATTTATCATAAATCATATCCACTTACTTGGCGTCAGCGATTTCACTGAGAAAAATGGGATGAACAATGTACATGCCGCCGCCACAGATGCCAGCCAAGAGCCTGCCCACGTACAGGTACTCCACGCTCTGGGCAAAGTAGACCAGGAGCCACAGGCACTAAAAGCACAAAGCACAAAGCATCAGTAACAGTAGTTCTTTGTTCGATCTGGCAACATTACCGAATGCGGAATGGCAATGAACAAAAGGCACCTTTTGCTACCCAGGCGCCCGAGCAGGGACCCTATAAGGATGTTGCCAGTCACCGAGCCCATTCCGAGCATGGAGCCCACCCAGGACACCTCGAATTCGGACTTAATCTCGAAGCCCACTGGGGAGTCGGACTGCAGCTTCCGCAGGGTGGGCGAGAGCCACCCAATGCCAATTCCATGGGATATGGAGATGAGATTAACTGCAATGAAAATCCTCTTATCCAGGAAATCCTTGACTCTCCCAGGACTACTCACTCAATAGGGTTGTAAGCAGCTGGTATCGGTTCCTGCGATTAAGCAGGCAATTCGGTCGCCGAAAGAATTTGGTCAGCATTTTGTTTCCACACAGAAATTCAAGAAAATTTTAATTGCCTTAAGCAACCTAACTTGCACTTTATTCAGTCTTGCATTGGCCGAGTATCTCTGATCACTGAAAGGGCATTCCACCTAGAAATCGGCTTAAGTATCTGGACGGTATCCTCGGGGCCGTAAAGATAACGACTGGCTTAGGCTAATCGCCTAGGTGCGACGAATTTGATAAACCATTATCTTTCCGGTAAACACACACTAAGCCTCCAGTAGCGATTTGCCTTTGGTCTCTTCCAAGAAGAACAAGAAGTACAGAAAGCCGGAGAACGTAATGACACTACAGCTCCACATGGTCACCGAAATGCCCCAGGCTGCCATGCAAATGGGAAAGATTTTCAGGGTGAGGAATACTGTGCTGCTTAGAATTACCACAAAGGTGGAGACTGCCACGGAACGGATCTGGAATTGAGAAATATTTAAGAATAAAGTTAAGGAAGGAAGGAAGTTCACTAGAACCCACCTTCGAGGGAAACAGCTCCACCAGAACCACAAACATACAGCCAACCATGCCAATGTTGCAGAGAAACACGTAAAAGGACAGGATCACCAGGGGCAGCCAACCCACCGAAGAGAGGTCGTAATCCCGGGCGTAGTAAGTGTAGCAACCGAAGGCGACCAGGCAAACAGCAGCTCCTGCCGTGGAGGTTAGCATGAGGATCCTGCGTCCATACTTGTCGCAGAGCAGCGTGGTGGCATAGTTTCCCACGATCTGCAGGACTCCAATGACAATGGTGCACATGCCCAGGTCCAGAGTGGTGTGCGAGGCGGCAAACACATCCGACAGATAGGTGGTGACGCAGAAACTGGCGCTGAACTGGTTGCAGCCGAGCAGGACAAAGGCAGAGGCATAGGCCTTGAAGGCGGGCTTGGTAACTGAAGTCAAGGATGAAGTTTAATTAAAGCTGTTCTCAAAACTCATAAGAAAACAACTCACTAAAATCCCTGTAATTAAAGGACTTGGCCTTCTCCGTCTGCTCCTTGGTCACCAGGAACTCCAATTCCTCAAACTCACTCTCAGCCTTGATGTCATCTCTCCTGATATTCTTGTAGAACATAAAGGACTTCTTGGCCGCCTCGATTTTTCCCTTGCGGATGAGATGGTGCGGCGTTTCCGGAAACAGGAAGTTGCAGATGAAGTAGCAGAGGGGCAGGGCAATTATGAACGGCGGCGCTGTAAAGTAATCCACATGTGTGGACACAATATAGCCCGCGAGAACGCCCGTGTTCACCGATAGCAAGATCATAGAGCCCAGTCGACCGCGTACGCTACGGAAGATTTACGAGCAACTAGTTTATCATCAACTAACCCACCACGCTCCCCCTAAAGTACATACTTGGTGTCCGCAATCTCGCTTATGAAGGTCGGAAGGACAACGTAACAGGCGCCACCGGTCATGCCGGCCATCAGGCGTCCTATATACAGGAACTCCACGCTCTGGACAAAGTAGATCAGGCACCAAAAGGTCTAGAAGAATTTCCACAACAAGATGGTGAAATAGAATATCTTTATCAAAAAAATGCAGACTCATCATCTCACCGTGTAGGGCAGGGCAATAAAGAACAGGACCAGCTTGCGTCCGATGCGATCCTGCAGGAAGCCGGCCAACAGGTTGCCCATCACACTGCCAATGCCCACGAGCGATCCTATCCAGGACACCTCGCTCACCAGCACGGGAAAATCGAGGGGCGACTGATCCGTCTGAAGGTCCCTCATCACCGGCGACATCCAGCCCACGCCCAGGCCATGGGAAAAGGTGGCAATGTTCACTGGAGGGGTTAGTTTTTAAGAATCATTCTTGGCTTTCAGTGGAGTGTCCTACCCAGCAAGGTGACCAAGAACTGATGGCGATTCCTGCGTCCCAGAAGACAGTTAGGATTGGCAAAGACCGAGGCTAGTCGCAATTTCAACGTCATGGCTGCGAGGCTTTCTCCACACTGACTGAGATTCGTCTAGCGTCCGAGCTTCCCCTTAAATGTTTTCTAACCGGTTTATCTTGGCCAGATAAGACCAAGGTGCTTTTACAACAATCAGTGAAGATACACGCAGAGAAACGGTTGCCAAAGATTACATAAGGAATTAACGGTTTTTTTGAAGTTTACATTTTATTTGGTTTTTAAAAAGAAGTTACCTTTCTTTTCTTTTTTCGTATTTATATTATTAACTCTCAACTCTCTCACACCAAGCACTGAATGGCTTTCCCTTGTTTTCTGTGGAGGAAGCACTTCCTAGGCAGCAGACGGAATCCATTTTAGGCGACCATTTGGTGACTCTCTTATTTTTTTCAATCCAAACTGATCATTCAAGTTAATTCTCCAGGAGCGACTTGCCTTTGGTCTCCACCAAAAATAAGTAAAAGTAAATAAAGCACAGAGTCGTGCTGACACTGCAGCACCACATGGTCACCGAAATGCCCCATTCAGCAACGCAGATGGGGAAGATTTTCAAAGCCAGAAAAACGGTGGCACTTAGGACCACTATTGTAGATGACACACAAACGGAGCGGATCTGTAAGAAGAACCTTGATAATTATGGGAATATTAGAAGATAAGTAAGAAAACCCACCTTAGTTGGAAAGAACTCCAGCAGCAGCACAAAAACACAACCCACCAGGCCTATGTTACAGAGGAAAACGTAGCAGGAGAGGATCACCAGGGGTATCCAGCCGAAGGCAGTGAGATCATATATCTGGGCAAAGTAGGTGAAGCTCCCGAAGATGGCCAGGCAAACGGCAGAGCCCGAGGAGGAGACCAGCATGAGGATCCTGCGGCCGTACTTATCACACAACAAGGTGGTGGCATAGGTGCCCACGATCTGAACAGATCCTATAACCACCGTGCACATGGTCAGATTCAGGGTGGTGTGCGAGGCGGCAAAGATGGTCGACAAATAGGAGGAGACACAGAAGCTTCCACTGAACTGATTGGCGATGAGCACCACAGCCGCCGAGGCATAGGCCTTGAAAGCTGGCCTGGTGACTGCGGGAATTATTAAGTATTAATTCTTATTAAATATAAAAATATAAATACCGATTCACACTCACTGAAATCCCTGTAGTTGAAGGACTTGGCCTTCTCCACCTCCGCCTTGATCACTTTCAGCTTCAGGTCCTCGAATTCACTCTCAGCCTTGATATCATCTCTCCGAATATTTTTGTAGAACTGAAAGGATTCTTTGGCCTCCTGGAATTTTCCCTTTCGTATGAGATGAATGGGGGTTTCCGGAAACAGGAAATTGCCGACTATATAGCAAAGCGGCACGGCCACAATAAACGGAGGCGCCGTAAAGTAATTAAAGTGAGAGGATACTATGTAGCCGATGAGTACTCCCGTGTTCACCGTCAGGAGAATCATGGAACCGAGTCGACCGCGGATGCTGTGGAGGATTTAAAGAGTTTAGTTATATTATAAAAGATAGAATAATATAACCCACTCACTTGTCATCCGCAATCTCGCTCAGGAAAGTCGGCAGGACCACGTAGAAAGCTCCGTTGGTCAGTCCTGCCATCAGGCGACCCAGGTAAAGGAACTCCACACTCTGGACAAAGTAAACAAGGCTCCAAAATATCTAAAAAATAAGCAAGTCCTTCGAGAAATAGTTCTAAATAATCTGAAAAATAAACTCACCAATGTGGGAATTGCCAGGCCGAACATGACCGGCTTTCGGCCAATTCGATTCATCAAAGTGCCGGCCAGAATATTGCCTATCATGGCACCCATGCCCACCAGAGATCCTATCCAGGAGACGTCCTCCACCAGCACTTCGAAATTGAGGGGCGACTGATCGGTGGTGAGATCTCGCAGCACCGGCGACATCCAACCTATGCCCAGGCCATGGGCAAAGGGAGCAATGTTCACTGGAAAGAGGATACATTTTAATAAGTAATACCCATAGCTTCCCCTAGAGGGATACCTTACCCAGCAGGGTCACCAGGAACTGATTACGATTCCTCCGACTCAGAAGACAATTGGGATTCTCAAAGAACGTCATGACTGTGAAATCTCTACAAAAATATTGTCGTCTGCCATCTAAGCTCCCACTTAAGTACCATTTTCGCCAGTTTATCTAAACCAGATAGCTGCCTTCAATATTTACAATCTTGACTTTAGTTTGGCGAAACAATTTCACCAGATGTTTAGCTTGGAGGTTCATCTAAAAAAATATAAATCAATTCACCAAATAAGATTAATTCCGTTTTACTTTCATTATGTAAATAGTGATAACTTATCATTAAATCACTGTTTGTGAACTTCCTTAGTATGCTCAGAGAGTCAATATAAACACCTGGACCTCAGACGTTATAAAGTAAACCTTAAATTACCTTTTGCCTTTTACCTGTGCCTTTTAAGTTCTGGCTGGTTTAGGGATTTATAAGCGACCTCCAGCCAAGTTTGATTTGGATATCTTTATAAATCACAGAGTGATGCCCATATCATGCTATCTTTCCCTTAAATTATCTTAATAAAGCCAAGCTGTGATCTAAAAGGTCTCAGTATAGTTTATTTTCAACCATTTTGCGCATTTATTTAAATCAATGCAAGATATTTTTTTAATAAACCTTTTTTATTTTATTTTCTAAAGAAAGCTCTAACCATTTTGAACGGATTTTATTATTATCATTAAGATAGCTTGTCAAGATATTAAAAGAAGATACATCAATTCAAAAACATTCTCTACCAAATGTTTTTATCTTTTATTTATTTTGTAAATTACATTAATTTTATATACATTTTGAATCTTATTTGATTTGCTATTCTTAATCCTCAATCATTGATTTCCCCTTAGTTTCCTGCAGAAACAGCCAGAAGTATAGGAACGTGAGCAGGGCGGAGCCAGCGGAGAACCACATGGTCAGAGAAATGCCCCAGTAATGCAGCATCAGCGGGAACAACTTCAAGGTGCCAAAGACCAGAAGACTCAAGAATATCACAGACATAGAGGTGGCCAGGGAGCGAATCTGAAAGGATCAAGCCAGAGGATCAAGCAAAAAAATATTTAATAATAGTAAGTCCGTAGTACCTTCACTGGAAAGAGTTCCACCAACACCAGAAAGAAGATGCCAATCAGTCCAATGTTGGCCACATAACAAATGAAAATCATCAGCACCAAGGGCAGCCAGTCGTAGTCGCTGAGATCGTGGAGTTGCGAAAAGTACGTAAAGCATCCAAAGGCAATGCATCCGATGCCCACCCCAAAAGTTGAAATCAACATGAGGAGACGTCGTCCCACAATGTCCACGAATATGGTCGAGGTATAAACACCCACGATTTGGACGATTCCTATGATGATGGTGCCGGTGTTGACGTCCACAATCGAGCCCGAGGCCTTGAAAATGTCGGACATGTAGTTGATGAAGCTGAAAACCCCACTGAATTGGTAGCCCAAGTTGAGGACAAGCGAGGCTGCAAAGCCTTTTAGGGCGGGTTTGGTCACTGAAAGAGACAATTATTAATAATAATTTATTATAACTAAAACCACTCAAATAAATCTAATTTCAATTTAAATTAAGCTGCAAAGTATGCTAAAAATTTATATAACATATTTTGCATACTTGTAAACACTTTTTTAAATGATTTTAATTTCTTAGTAATTTATTTTCCACTTACTTAGATCCCTGTAACTCAGCGGCGAGGAGTTCTTTGTCTGCTGAGCCAGGACAGCGCTGCGAAGCTCTTCGAAATTTGCTTTAGAGGTTTGCTCATACATTGCATCCCTTTGATTTCTATAATATCTATAAGAATTCTCGGCTGCACTCAATTGGCTTTGCTTTAGCAGATATGGCGCAGTTTCGGGCAGCATTAGATTGGCAATAAAGTAGGCCACCGGAAAGATAAAGCCCAAGAAGGGCACGACGTGATAGTCCAGATACGTGCTGAGTATATAGCCAGCCAGTATGCCCAAGTCAACGGATAACATCACCATGGAAGTCAGAGCTCCGCGAATGCTGTGAGATTAATTTGAGTGAGTTTTAATTTGTTTTCTGTATTATTTTTCATAGAAAAACCACACCTGCTGTCGGCAACTTCGCTAATAAAAATGGGCACGACCACATATCCCGCTCCGCCAGTAAAGCCGCACAAAAATCGGGCTGCGTACAGGAAGTACACATTCGAGGCGGAGTATATCAGAATCCAGAGGCACTGCATGGGGAAATGAGGATGTTTTTATTGTGGATTTATCGTGGGAAGTACCCACCGTGTAGGGTCCTGCCATCAGATACAGGCAGAACTTCCTGCCAGCCCGCTCAATCAAAAAAGCGATGGTTAGGTTGCCGCACAAACTGCCCAGTCCCAACATGGAGCCCAGCCAGGATATTTCAGCGAGATTCACTTTAAAGTCCAGCGGCGAGTCGGGCGTTTGAATTTTAGTCAGCGTCGGCGAGAGCCAACCCACGCCCACGCCATGGCCGAAGGTTATGATGTTAACTGCAAAATAAAATGCATAAACTATGCTGTGTAATTAAATTTCCATAACTCCTAGCTCTTACCAATTATTGTGGCCAGGAGCTGGTAGCGGGTCTTGTGCTGCAGCAGGGAATTCCGGAATAACTTTGTCATCGCCACAAGGAGGGAGTGTCAGCTGGCCTCGAGTACTCCGCCGCAAATGCGAAAGCGTTTAGTTATGAAAACCAACGAAACCGAAAAGCTCTCCGGGAACAAATCCCTACGTAAATCCGTAAACTTTATATCCGCAATATCTGCGATCACTGTGTTTGCTATATCTATCTATATGTTTGTTTTTTCGGATTTTGCGGACTCACAAAAGTGTGTGAAACTTCACAAATTACATTGTAAAGATTAGCCAGAGAAGAGCGGCTGCAATTATTATATTAAGTTAGTCTTCTCTTTTATTTTCTTGTTATGGCGCTCAAGATATTTCACAATCCAAACACGCCATGTTGCCCTGATTGCCTCGCCACGTGAGAGCTAGGAAAAAAGGGGCTCGTCTGTCTCGTCTGGCCCTAAGCTATTTATGTTGTTGGTCCAGACTCAACTGGCATCTCAGTGGATTAGGTCGAAGGAGAAAATATTCCGATAAATGGGATTTAGGCAGTCAAGAAAATTAAGTGAGATTCAAGATATTATATAAAGAGATAAGTCAGGAAGTGCCGAAATGCGGCAGTCAGAGGCTTTAAAGTATGCTAAAAATTAATGTAACTGCTTAGTCAAGCTAAATTGTAAATTTATAAGGAAGTTCATTAAAAATAAGGTCATGAGGTCAGAGTTTATGGGTAAGAAAATACCTTTTGTTTGTAAATTTGCCCTTAATGCAAGATGTAAACCCCCAAGGTATTTTTTATTATTAGAAACGCAAACAAATTCATAGTTTTCTCAGTTATAATATTTATTTTATTTAAGCTTAAGCCCAAATTCATTCAATTAAAATACCATAGATTTTCCATTACATTTGAAGCTATCTAAGGATTAAAAGGCTTCAATTACACAGAAAATCTTTCATCTTCAATCAATCAATTTTCCCCTAGTTTCGGGCAAGAGGAATAGGAAATAAATAAATACAAGCAAGCTGGATGTGGCCAGAAACCACATATGTAGCTTGAGGGTGCAGAAGACCAGAATATAGAATATAAATAATTAATTGGACACATAGATGCAAAACTTTCAGCCTGCTCTTTCCAGGAAGAAGGCGATGACCAATCCCAGCAACGTACCCAGCCAGGATATCATATCTCAACGAGGTTCACCTTAAAATCCAGCAGCGACTCGGGGCCTTGGATTTTGGTCAGAGTCGGCGAAAGACAACCCACACTGACTCCATGGCCAAATGTTACTATATTCATTGTAGTAAATACAAAACAATTCAGAGGCAAACAGCTAAACTCAACCAATAATGGTTGCCAAAACGCCCGCAGCAGGGAACTAAAATATAGGGAAGCCTCGAGAAATAAAAACGTTCTCTGTCTGTTTTCTGTTTGCACCGTAAAGATAATTCCAGAGCCGTCAAACTGTATTCCTACACAAAGAGGAAATTTCACAACTTTATTACGATTAGGCTTGAAAATGGGGCGTATGTGAGTTAATAAAAAAAATATAAACGGATTAAAATCAAGATTTTCAAGAGAGGAATTGATATCCTAGAAGTAGACTACACTTGCGGTAATTTTAACTAGTCTAAGCAGCAACCTTTTTGAGCTTTTTTGAATTTAATTTAAGATTTAAATATGATTAATTGAAATACTGGAATAAATGCATTACCTATTAAATAAGTAAAACAATTAAATTTAGATTTATTAATTCTTGGCTAATTTTTTAAATCACCTTACGTTCCCATCGAAGAGTCAGAATGGGAATTTAAGTATTAAGTTTCCTACTCATAGAAAAATTTAACAAGGCTAAAAAAAACAAGTTAATCAAGGTTAAATTAAATTACCTATTACCTATTTATATTAATTAAAACCTTCAGTAAACCTCCTTTGTCTTAAAAATAAACTTATCCCAGCAGATCTTATCTTATCAAAGACTTTTCATTGTCAAAAAGAACAGTCATCAGGCGTTAGCTGTGGAAGATCAAGGTAAACACACAGACCAGTCATTGTTGCTGAAGTTTTTCCAAATAACAAACAAGGCATCTATGGCCTTTTCTATTAATTTCCTTGGAGATATTATTAAAAACAATAACAAGTCATTTTAAATAAATTTTGTAATACTAAAGGCTGGCCAAAAGGGCCTCAACCGTCTTTCCCTTGGTTTCAGGAACAAAGATGGCCACAAAAAGAGCTGCGCTGAAGGACAAGCTGGCGAACATGAAGACGGTGCCATGCATTCCCAGAGAGGTCGTGAAAATGGGCATCATCTGCAAATAAATTGGTATTTAAAATTTTCAATATTTAAATAAAGACTTCCTCCATAATCTCACTTTAATGATAAAGGTGGAAATCAACCAGAGCACCGACAGGAGCAGCATGATCCCCGTACTCCTGACCTTGGGCGGGAGTATCTCCGATATCACCAGGAAGGGCAGGGAGAGCAGTCCGCAGGCAGCCAGGAACAGCATGAACGAGAACCCGGCAATGGGCACCCAGCTGAAGGACTCCACATGGTAGCCCAGCATCTGAAAGTAGCTGTAGATGCCCATGGCACTTTGGCCCAGTCCAATGCCCAGTGCCGACACCAGGAGCAGTATCTTCCGGCCCAGGCGCTCCACCAGGAGAGTGGATGCATAGGTTCCCAGCAGCTGGATGGCTCCCACGATAATGGCGGCCACCGTCGAGGGCATGCTGGCGCCCGCCTGCTCGAAGATCACGGCCGTGTAGTTCAGCATGGCGAAGCATCCGCACAGCTGATTGAACATAATCAGCCCGAGGCCGATGAGGAAGGCCTTCCGGGTCTTGACCTCAGCTGTAGGGATAGGGGAACAGAGAAAATGTAATATAAAACGAGAAAATTTAACTCATATCCATATTGCGCATACGCAGGGTGGCCGCAGAAAATTCCCAGCAGCAATTTTAAGCTTTTCTTATTTTAAAATGGCTCTACTTTAAGCGAAATGTATATGAATATTCACTTAATTATATGTAAAAATTATTCATGAAGAACTGAAGACCTTAAATAAGACACAATATGCATTTCCTCCACAACAATAACTTTCTCAGCATAATGACATTCATTGTGTGCAGAATTGCTCACCAAAATCCGCCCAGGTCACACCCTTGGCATCCTCATCGTCATCATCATCCTTATTGTCACCATTCACTGTGGTTTTCTCAGCGGTCTGCAGCTTCTGCAGTTCCAGTTGCAGCTCCTCGCTGAGCTCCTTGGCCGGATGGGATCTTATGTTGCGGTAATACCGCAGCGAGTGCTCTGCCGCCTCCACCCTCTTGAGCTTGGCCAGGAACTGGGGCGTCTCGGGCATAAACCAGAAGCAGCCCACAAACACAAAGGACAAGGTGGAGACAATCCAGGACACAGTGGCATAGTCAAAGTAGTAGCCCAGGACAAAGGCCAGGAGCACTCCACCGTTGCAGGTGAGCACCAGGAAGGTGCCCAAAACGCCACGAACACTAACAAGTAAGAAATTTAATATTTTACCATAAACTCTCACATTTTCTGTGCTTGTATTTGCGTAAGCAACTTCACAGACAGCAAAATGTCTTACCTGTCGGCAGCCAACTCGGCTATGTAAATGGGAATGACGGTGAAGCATCCTCCGCCGGCAGCTCCTCCTATGAATCTGGCAATGATTAGGTGTGTAGGGTTGCTGGCAAAGGGTATGATGATCCAACCAAGCTGTAATTGAAAGCGTTTATATAAATATTCCTTAATTAAATAATTTGTAAGTTACCAAGTTGGGGAGGGCCATCCATAGGATGCTCCATTTGCGGCCAATTTTGTCCGAGAGCCAGGTAAACACAATGGTTCCGAATAGGCCGCCCAAGCAAATGGTGGACGCCACCCAGCCCTGGTCCTGTTTGGTTAAAGGACCCGTCACCAGAGGGCTTCTATCGGATGCCAGTTCCAGAAAACTAGACGAGGGCCAACCACAAAACGCGCCATACGATATGGTGATAATATTAACTGTGCGGATAAATAATAATAATTCATTTAGAGTTCGTATACATTTTAACAACTCTGTTGTTATTCATTTTTCATCAGTTTGACCTAACAGTTGGGCTTCCTTAAATGAAATTGGGCAGAGTTTTAAAGTTTACAATTTAATGAGATAATTTGTAGATTTCTTATAGCTTTTTATTAAATATTAAGGCACAAAATACAACACTTTAGTATAATAAATATGGAATTTACTTCCATATACACTATATTATATTATTTAGCTTTTCAATAATTTATGGTTTCCATTTAATGAAACTAACCACTTATGGCTGCCAGGTACTGGTATTTAGCACTGCCGGGCGAACTCATTTTAGCTATTTTTTTCTGGCTAAAGATTAGCCGATAAAATCATAGTCCGGAGAGTCCTCCGATTAATTAACTTTTCTACCGGATCCAGGGTCCGTTGCGGGTCCGTAACCGTAAGTGTTCGCGCTTAACTAAGCGAGACCAGTGGCTGGATGATAATATTTATATATATTGCCTTAGATCGTAAACGAGCTTACACGAACTGAGCGAGCGCAGCGTAGATTATAGACCGTTATCACTGCCTCATTATGCTCTGGAAAAACGAGAGCAAAGCAAATCCACTGTCACAGCAGAAACTGAGAATAGTTAATTATTGCCCCAGGGTGTGAATGCAAATTTGTTGTTGCTACCCCTTGGACCGATTACAATTATTTATATGGTATTTGTTTATATTTTTTTTTTTCCTGATTTGATATGCATTCGATACGGCAGAGGTCGCGCTGGGAGGAGGGTCTACACTCCTCCCACCGAGAGAGAGAGAAAGCCGCTGTTAAATAATTGCTATTGTAAATATGACTTTAGACGTGCAAATATTTACTCTGTCAAGATAAGACCTGCCCCGAAGAAATGTCGCGCATTTTGGCCATATATACGAGCCAACTCAGTCCGTTAGAGCGTAAATTAGGATTAGTTGGCGCCGTGAATGAATTAAAAGGGGATTCTTTGCCATGCGAAAGTGATGCGTGATGCGTGGTGGTGCCGACAGATGAGTGATCCGGAATATCTCAACTTGGAAGGCAACTGACGTGCTTAAAGCTCATTAATAATCTTATAAGATTTTTTTTATAAAAAGAAATTAAGCCGATAAGCTTATTATCGGGTATTGCACCGAGAACAATAGCCTGCGTCATAGATATGTATGTATTAATTATATAGCCTTTGTCAAATATAAGTATTAATTATGTATTTTTTATTTAATATAGCCGATCACTTTTTGACTTATATGATCTTTGATCTACTTACTCAGTATTAATGGTTAAATAATAATACTAATAGTAATAATACTTATATTTCTTCTTTTTTAAATTAATTTCATTAATAATATATATATTGATATTCAGGGAAATAGCTAATATAGCATTCACGTGAATCAATCAATATAGTAATTACAAACATCACTGGAGAGCTTTAGTTTTATTCTAATCTCTTGCGAGATACACATATATTTGCTGGGAAATTTCTGTCAACTCATTTTCAATCATTATGATAGAGTTGCTTTGTTAGTTAATGTTCAAATTAAATGTGATGTGATTGTATAAAAAATAAATATAGTGGAAAAAGAGCGGCACGAGTAAGTCCCAAGTCAGCTTCTTACTTAAGTGGAAGTTTATGTGCTAGAACAAAAAAACTTGTATCAGGCACAGTACAAATTGCTCTTAGTGAAAAGCTATAAATGTGAGATATTTTTGCATATTGGATAACAAGTTAGAAAGTTACCTTTCACACCTTAAACCTAAAGCATTCATTTAAAAGTCAGATGGAATAAATCTCATTGTGTAAATATGCTTTAATTAATGGAGTATCGATTTTTAAATTTTAAATCTAATTTAATCTAAATCTCTATAACCCAGCATTACTCTTCACAGCAATATACATTTTATCCCATAATTTTAAAAATACAATTATTATCCATAGAACCCACTTACCCTTTCAGCATTATCCACTGTACACTGGACAATTTCATAAGAACATCTTTCTAGACTTCTGTGCTTGATGGCACAGCAGACACCACCTACCGTAACTTTTATCTCAAATCATTCGTGATGGAGGTAAGCTTTTATAAGGAAAGATTGTTTGCTGAGGGTAAGCGAGATTAGATATACGTAGAGACTTCTATGACCCACTGGCAAACAACCAAGATTCGGGGTAAGAGATAAAGTTCTTGGCTTAAAACTCAAGTGACGTGCGCGACATAATTCTTTATGGGTTTCCGGATCTCACCGTTGCCAGGCGGATGAGTAATCAACTAAAGATATTTCAAGGCATACTTTTAAGAGTTAGTTGTGAATAAAAAATTGCTAAAAGAAGAGGTTACTTATATTTCTTGAAAAAGCAAAAATCAAATATTTTAGAGACTGTTTTTATTTTAATTTTTTAAGAACAAGACCATCCTTTTATGCGGCAACTGTTTTCAAAATTCTTATTTTATTGCATACTTTAATGGGTGTAAGAACTAAGCATTTGACTAATATCGAAGGTAAAACTAGGAGTCGTAAGTACTCGAGCATCTCAGATGTGTGTGGCAATGTGGCCGTTGGTCCCCGCCGATACCTTGGCCACTCCCCCATCGTCCACGTAGCCCAGATCTCGTTGCACCGCCGATGGTCGGCGATTCCGGGTTTCCGGCAGAAGGGGCAGCGAAATCAGGCCCACGAATATGGAAGCGCCGGCAAAGACCCACAGGTACAGGACCAGTCCAGGGGCAATGGTGGCCTTAACCGCATTGAATGCCTGAATGGAGCCCCATCTTAATTAGTATAATTCCATTAACGGCTTTACACTAAGTACTTACCTCTATCATGCCAAAGAGCAGCAGCCAGGAGAAGGCAGAGGCCAGTGAATACAGTAAGTCGTGCAGCTGTAAGGGCACAATAGGAGAATGCGAATTCCCACAATTAATACAGCCTCAACCCACACACACAAAAGATCCCTGGGGTTACCCACACTTACCTTTGTGGGCAGCACTTCGCTGCTGACCACTGCGGCCAGCGGGTATAGGCCAAAGCTGACAAAGGCGAGCTGAAAAGCCAGCAGGATAATGGGTAGGTACCGATCCGCCCAGCCTCCCAGAAGCCACGAATGGCCATAGGACTTGAACAGGGCCAGTGTGATGACAGCTGCAGCCGAGAGCAGCGAGGAGAGGCACAGGAGGAGCTGCAATTGGATAGGCAAATCAAATTAGCATGTACACTGGGAAATATTTGATATGAGATAGGAATTTGAAGATTGTTTGCTCTTGGTTCTAAGTTGAATAATTGGAGATAATGTAACGTAAAATGGAAATAACGCAACATTTAAAAACTATCGATAAGACATGCTGCCCGATTTTTATTGTTATCGATGAAGTATAAAGAAGTGCGGTCACTAGCTTGTGGACGCGGGTTAGAGGTGGAGAAACATCGATGAAAACATGCATCGATGTTTTTAAAATGTTAGGGAACATCGATATTTTTTTGGGAAACATCGATGAGTAAGGGAAAAAACTTTTAATTTACTTTTGAGGAACATTTTTTTCTGTTTTCTTGAAAACATCTATGTTTTCTGCTTTTTTTATCGATGTTTTTTGTTTAAACATCGAAAAACATCGATGTCCGCAAACATCGATGTTTCTCCGCCTCTAACGCGGGTGTAGAAAAAACAAGCAAAACAAAAAAATTGGAAAAAATTAAAGCTTTTCAAATTAATAAGAATTTTGTACACAGTCACACAAAAAAGAAAGGCTTTTAAGAATGAGAGTGGGAACTCTCAGCATTGAGTTGCTGAACACGAAACTTTAGTTATTTTTTAACCATTCTAAAAAGCATTTATAATTCTTTTTCAAAATACCAGAAATAGGTATCCTTTCTTTAGCATTTCTTTTCTCAAATAATCAAAGTTAAATTGATTTTTTTTTCACTGCACAACGGAGGCTTAATTGAAAAACCCTAAATTAAAAAGCACGCTCACCTTGCGGGGCAGCCGGGGACCGGCGAGGCGAGCGAGTAGAGCCCCAAAACACTGGGCGCTGGCCAAAACCACATAATTAGTTTCGGTGGAGTATCCTGTTCGACCGAGAAAGTCCGATGCGTAATTTAGTTCGACAAAAACGCCGCTCAGCTTGGCGCACACGGTGAGCAGGAAACTAACGAAAGTCAGCCGGACGATGTAGCTCTGGGACATGGGCGTCGAGCCGACATTTTTCTCCTTGCTATGGAGCTCGGCCTTGAACTCGGCCAGCTCGCTGAGATACTCCGGCTTCTCGCGGTCGTCGATGTCCCTGATGCCGCGATACCAGCGCAGGGACTTCTCCAAACACGGAATATTATTTTTTCGCAGGTAGTAGTGCGGGCTCTCCTGGACGAAGGGAAAGCACATGGTGAAGGCAAAGGACACGGCACAGCCCACGATATTGACCAGGTCGTACGGCACATAGAAGCCGAGGACAAAGCCCGCCAGGATGCCAAGCGTGCGCCACAGTTCGATGGTGAAGGTGAGCCGGGCGGCTTTCTCGCGCGACTCTGCGATTTCGTTGATGAAAATAGGCAGGACGACGAAGGAGGCGCCGGCAGCCACGCCCGCGAACAGGCGGGAGGCATAGATGTGGATGATGTCGTAGCCGAAGTGGATGCAGAACCAACTCGTCTGTAAATAGAAATAATGGGAGTTTTTTCTAATTAAATAATTTCAATGGATGTAAAGGTTATTGAAAATTATATTAATTCAATTTGGATTATTATTAAACTGCAGACATTATCAATGAATAGGCAGTAAATAAAAAAATATAAATAAACCATCATCGATTCATCAATAATTATAATGAAATCCAATTAAATATGTGTATCAACACATTATATCAGGCTTTATTTACTTAAAAAAAAAACAGGAATAAATTAGCGCTTAATAAACGCAATCAGTTATGAATATTTGAATGGGAAGGTCAATAAGCCAAGCACATCCTTTCAAATCCTGACCCAGAATGATTTAATTAATTAAACTCACGATTTGAAGGAGGCCGGCGCATAGCAGCACGGACTTGGGACCGATTCGCAGGGCCAGCACTCCGGAGCACAGAGCTCCAATGGCGGCGCTGAGGAAGAGGTAACCCGTCAGCCACGCCGTTCCCGCCGGATCCGTGGCCACGTTCAAGGGGGTTCTCGACTCGGACTCATAGAGTGCCATGTGGGCTGGGGTAATGCCAAACATCAGGCCAAAGTTGAAGCAGAGAATATTGCCTGGGAACGTAATATGTATATAGAATGTATATTAATGTACTTTACAGTATTATTCTGTATTAAAGATACTAGAAAATACCTACTTATCTTTATAATTGCATTTAAATTGATTTATTTTAAACTAATCATAAATATTTATGTTTAAATATAAATAGCACATAAAATAAATGAAAATAAAATACATAAATGATTCTGAGGCCTTTCATTGACTCACCTACAGCCGTGGCAATACTCTGGATGGCCGGACCACCGACTCGCTTTGGCAGGCACATGTTCTGATATAATCCTTAATCCCTTAATCCGATGATGACGATGCGGCTCCTCGACTGTAGCTCCCTCAGTGGAATCACTTGCAGCTCGCTGCACTGACCGCTAAACTGAGAATCCGTTAATGGCCGACGAGGGGTATTTATGGCGGTGGCATCGGCGCCGCTATCTAGCCCTCGCCCGGAGATAAGCCAGTGGTCCTATGCGCCACCAGTTGAACTCCACGGGCCACTCACGACCGGAGACTGTGTCGGACGTGTTTTCGTATAGTTGGCAGTTTAAATGAGCAATATGCAGGCATATATTTGCCCAACGTGAGCATACAGACCGCGATTCGGTGATAAGATCCGGGGCCGTCTCGGCTGCTACTGGTGTTGATGGAGAAATCTCCGGCGGACAGCGGACTAGGGTGTCTCACGCCGCAATACTACTTTCCGAGCGATTTTAATTGAAACCGAAGGAGGCAATTAAAGGCAATTGAAAATGAATTAAGCAGGAAATTATGCAATGGAGGGCTAAAGCCCTCAGAGTTAAGTAAAAGGAATACAATAACTAATTTCCATTAAAATGTAAAACCAAAACTTAATACGAGACGCCACTTTGCTTAAAAAATAAGCTACAAGAAAAGAATAAATATTTAAAAGACGATATATCTCCGGTCGAGAAGCTATCGATAATGCTGGCAGTTATCACAGCTGCCTGCTATGATACAGAAAAATTTGCACTTGGTGGGAGATCATTTTCTACATGCTATGTAACCCGATATTAAATCGAGTTATCAAATTTAAAAATGTGGAAGAATACTTAAACCTCAGCTTTTGACTTTTGAGTACATGAACATAAGTAAACAAAAACATATAAAGTAGGAACAATGCAGATGATTAACGACAAGGCCTGTTGTAAATTATTAATTAATCACGTGCAAGCAGATTGCATCCCACATACGCCATTTTTTAAGAGCAGAAAATGAGTGTTCAGACTTTGAGATACCTCGACGTAGCTTAACGTAGCATTCTTTCTCTCTTCTGTGGCATCCAAATCGATATATCCGTAACTCGTAGTACTCGGTATTAAAGAGGATATCTTTTTTATTTTGTAAATTCACTTTTGTTCAATTGTTAATAAAAAATTGTGGAGTTAATATCTTTCCAAACAACTCCATTGCCGTAAGAGGGAATGAATGAAATTAAAATCTGTGACCGGGTCATATTGTCTGTGGTTAATTGAACTGTTCATATCGACTGTGGGTTGTTCTCTATAAATGTAATTGAATACATTTTCTTTTAAACGGCATCGTATTTATAGAAAAAACTGGTGGTAAATGTTAATTTTTTAAATAAATTAAATGTTTTTACATATCAAATAACCGCCAAGAAACCACAATCGATAACCGATAATCGCTTCCCGGCGATAATCAATCGAGATCGACTGAGTGCTATAAAACTCAGCTAGCATCCAAACAGCTGTTTCCACGCACCAGCTGACTTTTGCCGGGATTGTTCAAGCCACACGGATTGTATTAACTTATTTATACTTTATTCAACATGTCTGGTGAATTGTGGAGCCGGAAGTATGCAGCCAACGAAGCTGTTTGGAATTCAAGGGAATCCTCGGCTGTCAGCAAACAATGCGCTTGGCGCAATCAAAAGCTGCTCCTCGCCCAGCAGACAATGTATGTACATATGCACGGCTTATACTGCGAACAAAGGATTATTCTGTGAATACATACACCACACGCACATGTAAATGTATTATAATTCCTATCCAGGGGCTCCAGTGACGCCACCCGCTACGATGTGCTGCGGAAGCATCAGGATAAAATGCATCAGGACGACAGCACCGAACACATAATCATTGAGCGCCTGAAGCATTGCCAGGAGCTTGTAGGACGCAGTCGACGGCCGACGTCTTCCAGGACCCCCAAGGAGTATGTGCCGAGCGCCCCCGAGCCGAGTGCATTTGAGCCCGCTTGCCGAGGCTCCTACGAAAGCTGCCAGCAGTCCGAAGTGATTTCAAGGGACTTGGAGCGCTTCTCGTTTAAGGAAACAACAGATAATTACCTAAGTGGAAAGCCGGTACCGGCTGAAGTTCCACATGCGGAGACAGGAAGTCAGGCAATTAAGAGGATTAATTCCGGCGAGTACAGAGCACAGGATACAGAGCGGCAGGATTCGGCGGAGACTAATTGCCTGGGCTTTCGCACCGCAAGGGAGCAGTACATTCTGAACGAATTAAAGGTAGTGACACAGGTTAAACACACAGGAGAGCCTCGGAAATAGTTAGGGATTTAAAAATCAATTCATAATAAATATTATTTGCATTTAATTTTATATTCACAGCGATTTTTACGGCTCTTCTTTATGTTATTTATATATTTTAAGGCTTATAACTTTACGAAAACAACCTCCGACTTTAGTTATTTATATATTTTTATAGGAATTCCATTGAAGAATTTTTTGTGCTATCATTAATCTTCCCCCTTTATTTTTCTACGGAAATCTAGGTGCTTTTGTTAGAATATTTGCATCCTATTTCTCAGAGTTCTACACAAACACTGTCCTCTTATTCTTGCAGAAGAATAATGAGCCGGGCGCGGTTCGAAGAACAGCGTCCGCAGAGGCCCCGTCCGAGATGATGAACTTTAGGAAGAAGACGCTGGGCGGCAAGCGTTCCGTCAGCTCCAACTTTGTATCGCCCGTAGCCCAGAGTCAGAGCCAGAGCACCAGCCCAGCGTGAGTAAAGGCTTCCTTCCTGCTTTTCCATAAGATAACCAAGATAACCAATATTTTTAATTGTACGCTTCACCGCAGGTCGAGTCCCAACATTCCGCCATCCCTGGCCCATCTCGATCCCAAGATGGTGGAGCAAATTCTTGGCGAGAGCCTACACAATTTCAAGCACGTCGGCAAGTTAAACAAACGCTTTCGTGGAATAACTTGAAGGCATCATCATGTGTCCCCTTTTTTCAGGATGGGCTGATATTGCTGGCCTGGAATCTGCGAAGTCTACATTCCTGGAAGCTATAATAATGCCACTGCGTCGTCCGGACCTGTTCACTGGCGTGCGCTGTCCACCCCGCGGTGTTCTCCTATTCGGTCCACCGGGTACCGGTAAGACTCTAATCGCCAAGAGCATTGCATCGCAAGCCAAGGCCAAGTTCTTCAGCATTAACCCGTCCACCCTCACCTCCAAGTGGGTGGGCGAGGCCGAGAAGCTGGTGAAGACATTGTTTGCTGTGGCCGCTGCGCATCAGCCAGCTGTGAGTAGCGAGCTTATATCAATCATGCTCATGTTTTCGATTCTGGGATTCTGGGATTCTGGGTACCCGGTACCCATAGGGTACAAAGGTATTATAAGTTAGTGCCAACCGAGAATGTATGTAACAGGCAGAAGGAGGCATCTCCGACCCCATAAAGTATATATATTCTTGATCAGCATCACCAGCCGAGTCGTCTGTCCGTCTGTCAGTCCGTCCGTCCGTGTGAAACAACAGATCTCAGAGAGTATAAGAGCTTGAGATTGGAATTTGTGACACGCAGATCAAGTTTGTTTTAATATTTGGCCACGAAATTCATAAAAATCGGTATATAAGCTATAGTCGTAATTTTTGGCTTAAAGTAAATATATATTATAAATAAGTAGGCCTTCGCGGACGTATTCAGAAAATTTGAGTAAAATTGGATGGTAACCATGGAAGTAATTAAAGAATAAAGTTTATGTGTATGCTTCTTCTTCTTATTCAAGCTACGTACTCAGACACGCGAAAAGTGTTCCGTACCATTAAGTCTCGCTCTATCGCACTGCTTAGGAACGTGTCTGAGCACATAGCTTTTGATGTGCTATTTAATTTCACCCACAATGCTTTGGGTACCGGGTATCTCACAGTCGGTCACACTCGACTGTAGCTTTCCCACTTGTTTTCTTTGAGTTTCTGGGATTGAGTACTCCGACAAGCCCTTGATGTAATGCTAAAGACCACTAAGATGCCGAACGGAATACATTTGATTTGCAGTATGCAAGCTATTTGTTAGCTGGCGACGAATATGCCGCTCTCTCCGCTCGCACAAAGTTGAGAGCGTAAAAATTAAAAAAAAAAAAATGCAATTTTATGTGTTTCTCTCTCTCTGGCTTTGGAGCAAAATCTCAAGAGAGCCTGGAGCCAGCTGAGCTCTTTTAATGTCTGCCAATCCTTTCCAGATTATTTTCATCGACGAGGTCGATTCACTGCTCTCCAAGCGGTCGGGTAACGAGAACGAAAGCACGCTGCGCCTGAAGAACGAGTTCCTTATCCATTTAGATGGCGCTGCCAGCAATGAGGAGACCCGGATACTGGTAATTGGAGCTACAAACCGACCGCAGGAGCTGGACGAGGCGGTGCGTCGCCGTTTCGTGCGCCGACTGTACGTGCCGCTGCCCACCAGGGATGCGCGACAGCAAATTATCAAGAAGATTATTCGCCAGGTGAAACACAATCTCGACCAGTCGGAGGTCGAGCGGCTGGCGGAGCTCACCGAGGGCTACTCTGGGGCGGATGTGGACACGCTCTGTCGCTATGCATCGATGGCTCCCCTGCGGTCGCTTAGTGCCGATCAGATGGAGGTCATTGAACCAGATCAGGTAATAACACCGATTTTATATTTTATATTGTAAACACCTCATTAGTGACCAGTTGCTATAATGTTATTGATAATAGTCCTAACGCATAACGGTCACTTTGGTTTGGCAAAAAGAGCGATCGACACGTTTCGGATCGAGAAAAAGGAAAAGTTATAAAAATAAAAGCCATCCGCCGTTATTATTTTGAACTAAAAGCCTGGAAGTTTACAATATATTATTTATTTAATAATCCTTTCAGCTGCCCGCCGTTACCATGGAGGACTTCAACACGGCCCTGCGGGTCATCTCCAAGAGCGTGTCGGCGGAGGACTGCAAGCAGTTTGATGCCTGGAATGAAATTTACGGCGTGCGACATTGAAACAACATTGCATAATTCCTCTAATTGAATTTAATTAATACTCTGAAAAGTACGCATGAACACTAGCAATAAAGTGAACAAGAAAAATTGATTTCAAACTTGAAACTCACAGCACATCGAAATTACGTTCGTATACAGCAGACGGGGGCAGGTGGGTCTGCAAGCTCCTGGGTCCTTGAAAACTATTTATACAATAACACACAAAGAATAGCAACAGTAGACTTAAAATACCATTTACACTTATCTTAAACACTTTGATCCGGCTCTACGCACACACAGACGGAGATATTTGTACGTGGGATAACTATACAATATATAGAAACTACACTTAAAACAACAAACTAACTTAAACGCTTAGGAATTATCGCTTAGAGAGGTCTGCACTAGAAATTATTCCCTATTCTCGGTAATTGGCGGGAAAACGTAGTCATCACTGAGACTATTGATATCGACGTAGGCGGTCTTCGGGCTAAGGACCTTGTACAGGGCATCGAAGGTGGGCCGCTCCTCGGGGTCCTCCAGCCAGCACTGCAGCATGATGGTGTACACCTGCGGCGTACAGATCTCTGGCCTCTCCAGCCGGTTGCCCGCCAGCAGGAAGGGTATCAGCTCGCTGTTGCTAATTGTGGGATATGGCGAGGCGCCCAGGGTGCCAATTTCCCACAGGACCACTCCATACGCCCAGATGTCGCTCTTGCTGGAGTAGATGTTGTCGCGAATGGCCTCGATGGAGAGCCAGCGCAGGGGGAGCTGAGATTAAATTAGGGAAAATTAATTAAGAAGAAATATTATAATAATTATTCAACGCCTTTGAATTTCCTTGTTAAAAAGTTAAAGAGCTTGGACTTACCTTTCGTGTCTTTGTATTTGTATATATGCCATGCCTCGACAGCCCAAAGTCGGATATTTTCAGAGTCTTATCGCTGTCAATCAATACGTTGCGAGCGGCGAGGTCACTGCAATCAAATGTTAAATGTTTAAAGGCCATGTCATTGCAGGTTCTTTTTGTGTCTTCATCCTAACCGATGCGTTATCTCCTGCTCCTCGAGGAATCGCATTCCATTGGCAATTTGCAGGGCGAAATTATGCAGCTCCTTGTTGTCCAGGACGTGTTCGAACGACACCTCGTCCTCCACAATGCTGTAGGTGGCTGCAATTCAAGAATCGAAGGTAAGTGCAGTGTTTAAATTTAATTTCCAAGGGCTCCACGCACTTTCGGCGAACTCTCGACGGGATGGCTGCGAGGGGCCATAACCATTTACGGTAGTTGAGTTCGAGCCTGCAGATGATTGCACATCAATTGCCTGGCTCGAGGCCTTTAATTCGATATAGTTCACGCTGGGCGCCTTGGGGGACGACGAGCCACCCATGTTGGTGCTGGCCGAGATGGGCCTGCAGCTGGTGTAGTTGGCGTTTCGCAGCTTCAACTTGCCGGCCTCCTTGCGCAAGGAGCGCAAGTAAGTTTGCTGTTTAAAGGAATATGATTGATATGTCCTTGGTTTATATTTTAAATAATTATTTACCAGGTTCCCCTGACCCACATATTCCATGATCATCAGGTAGGGCGGCTTGATCGTGCAGCAGCCTAGAAAGCACACCACATTGTGGTGGGTGCCCACACCCTTGAGCATCTCGATCTCGGACAGAAACTCAGCCACCTCATCCGCCTTGGGATTGGCTGTAAAAAACACTTATAGCTTTTATTCTTAACTAGTTTTAGGGACTCACGCTTCAGTTGTTTTACGGCTACTATGGTGATGCCCCTCATCCGGCGCAGGTTGCTGGCGGTGGCCTCGTGCACCCGACCAAAGGCTCCCTCGCCCAGGATGCGGCCAATTTGGATGGCCGAGTGGGGCACCTCGAATATGTCGGCCAGGCCCAGGACCTGAGACTTCTGCGCGGTGAATTTAGAGTAAAAAAATTAATTAGGAATTGATCTAGTAATATTTTCCATAATTTTTGTTGCTTTAAAATTTTTTTAAATATTTTTTTAAGGCGTAAAAAATCTTCTTCTAGGTTCTTACCTCCACATCAATATTGATAAAATATATTTGGATAAACTGTGTGGTTAGGATTTTGAAAAGGAGATTGACTGAATGACTTACCTCGACATACTTGTCCACATAATTCACATTGTCCTCCATCCTGCAAGAAAGAACCCACACCCCCGGGGGTTAGCTTAATCCCAGAGTTATTTTCCGAGCAACTTACTCGATGGCGGAGGTGGCAAAGGTCTGGATGTAGATCTGCTCCTGCATTTGCAGCTTGGCATTGGTCCTGACCCGGCGACACCGCAGCAACAGCATAATCAGGCCGGCCAGGATGATGGCTATTAGCATGCCGCTCATGACCATAATGGAGTTGCTCTATTAAATTATGTATCAACTTAAAGCCTTATAAAATATTGAAAGCCCTCTTACCACACTGTCACCCTCGGTCAGCAGTACGGGATTGGCGGGCACTGTGATTCGAAACGATTTAAAGGATAATTCTAGTAAAATAATACCTTGATTGCCTGCTCACCTGGCACCTTGGCGACACTGCGCGGTCCCTCACAGCCCGCCGGATCGATGATGACGGCCTGCAGGCTCAGGGAGGCCTTCTCCTTTAGCTGCGTCCCCAGGCCGAGCTTCATGTTGCCCTCGAAACCCTTCGGCGTTGGCTTCAAGCCCAATTCGCTCAGCTTATGGACACGGGTGAGCAGGTGCTTCAGCACTCCTCCCCAGGGCAGCGAGGGGTTTGTCTCCTCGTTGATTCTGCAAAACAATTTACATTATCCATTCTGGCAAAACAATAATTTTAGTTCCCAACTATTAACTACGTTGCTGCCGGAAATTAACCCGCGCGGTGAGTTTGCCACAAAAAATTTAATATAGCACAAATGCAGCTTATATGCTTGCTCTTAAATTTTAATTTTGTGTTTTTGCCACGAAAGACAGATACGTCGAAAAAGATAATATGGAGAGCTTGCAGCTTATGTGGCTTGTTTACCATGAAGGGGAGATTCGTCGGAAAAGGTTAAAGTTGAGCAATTGCATAGGATAATTGGATAGTAAATAGGTGAGCTTCGTTTCTGCGGAATTAATGCGTAAATTCCCAGGGAAATACGGAATACCTCAGAGAATGCAATTTGTTTATTAACTCTGAGATACATGTTGATTTTAGGCCATGGAAAAGTAAAGAATATATATAGTCAGTAAAAATCGCCAAGGGCATTCGAGTTTAAAGCTTAATTAAACAAGTAAATAACATGCCATTAAATAAATATTTGGAATTTCCCATGGTTAACTCAATAATATTCTGAATGGCATTAACTTAATCAGTAAATAGAAATTAATCCCCGCAAATACTCACTTTAACTGCATTTTGTATGCACTCAGCGTGTCGTGGAGGCGGGAATCCTGCTCCTTGCGCATCTGTTCGCTGGCCAGGATCGACAGGCTAATGCTGATGGTGTCGTTGCTGAGCATTTTACCCACGGCCAGGACCCTGGGCGGTGTGGGCGCCAACTGGCAGGAGCACTTGCCCTCCAGGCACTCTGTTTGGTTATTTCGCAATTGTTAGTAAGTGTTTGATAAACGAGGCGAGTGAGCCGATTATGAAATACCCATTAGGAGTAAGGAATATTGTAACTGTTTACCTAACTTTTGTAACAACTTTCTCAGAGACTTAATTGCAGTAAATATATTTCGAGGAACTCACGTGGCACGAAGACGCGGGCGGAGCGGCGCACCATGGCGTTGGAAGTCTCCACGGTCACCTTGTACTGGCAGCCGAACATGTAGTTGCAGTCCACGGACTCCACGTTCAGGTTGGGATTAAGTGGCAGGTAGACGAAGTTGGGTGCCGCCGGCTTGCGCTTGATGCCGTACTCGCTGCACGGAGCATCCGGACATCTCGTGTTGTTCAATGCGCTCACCAGGACGTTGTAGGAAGTGCCTGAAAGGAAGCGCAGACCGAACGGATCCTGTGACACATTGCTTTATTTCGAGAAACTTAAAAAGTAACTACATTATTTTGGAGTAAATTAAAAAAAAAAATACTGCACGGAAATAATTAACTGCTTAATTAATCATTAAGTGACTGCGACTCCCATTCCTCTGACAGGCATTTACGGGGTAACTCTGACTGCATCTTCTAAGCTTACTCACCTTCAGGCAGGTTATCCTGCCATCGCACCTGCAGACGTGGAATCTTTTCCATGTAGAGCGTTACATTGGTGCTCACCTCCGTGATTTCTCCATTCGGCGTGGGCTGTATGGGGCAAGAAAATCAGATAATGCCATAAATGTTTCCTAATGAACTGATTACACTAAAAATTATTTAAGGCAATAAACCTTCTAATAAGGAAGAATTTCTTAAATTGCAGGTGCAAGTTTAATGAGAATTATTACTTAAATGAACCAGAAATGTATACTAGATAATGTTTAATGTAACATTTTGATAGTTCAGCAAATTGTTCCTAAAAAAGTATATGAGTAAATTTTGAATTAATTTATGAATTTTTAATCTTTCTTGCTCCATAAAAAGCTAATAATTACTTATAAAATAAGTATTTTGAGTTCAATTACTTAAGGAACCAAAAATTAATACTAGATAATACCAATTGGTATCCTAAAATGACAGAGTTTATTGTACATTTTGTTAGTTCAGCAAATTGTTTATAAAAATAAATTATTTGAGTAAATTTGTAATTAATTCATTAATTTTTTATCTCAATTTCTCAATACTAAACTAATATATGCTTGTAAAAAAAAAATGTTTTTAGTGCACTCACATTTAGACGCATCCTGGTAACCGATCCCTGAGCGTTGGCATTTCCATTAGAGCTCCCGGAATGGGGCAGACTAGTCACATATCGATGGGTGTTCATCTGCTCGTCGGATGCCATGCCCTCCTTGCCCAAGGATAACACAGTTGGAATGACGGTAGTGGAGCTGTTTACCAAAGCCTGGAGCCCCAACGAGTCGGAAGCCCCCGCCAGGACGATGAGGGCTGCCAGGACCACTGCTATCCTACTGCCAATATTGTTGGGGTTCTGCATTCTGATGGCTGTACCTCCACATAGTTGAATGCGTTAGCTGGAACACACAAAGTAAACGAAACGGTTAGCTCTTTATTGTTTTATGGTGGTATCCTTTTTCCTTTGAAATCAAATGCAACTAATCGGGGGAATTTAATTGAATAGCGCATGGGATCCAGGAATTTGTGGGGTGTTTTATAACGAGAAATCAAGTAAATAATACAGCCAATTTTAAATTTAAACTAAAGAACCCAGACTAATTTTCCTACTTTTATTCTCTGAAATTGCGGCAAGGAGTGTGCTCTTCCTTGAAATAGACATTCAATTCTGATTTCACATAGTTGAATGCGTTAGCTGGAACACACAAAGTAAACGAAACTGTTAGCTCTTTATTGTTTTATGGTGGTATCCTTTTCCTTTGAAATCAAATGCAACTAATCGGGGGAATTTGATTGAATAGTGCATGGGATCCAGGAATTTTTGGGGTGTTTTATAACGAGAAATCAAGTAAATAATATAGCCAATTTTAAAGATAAACTAAAGAACCCAGACTAATGGCATTTTCCTACTTTTAATCCCTGAAATTGCGGCAAGGAGTGTGCTCTTGCTTGAAATAGACATTCAATTCTGACCTCAATTCTGAAATCGAATACCAATTATGTCACCTAATATCACTGTAAATATGCTTAAGCGCCCGAGGGGGACCACACACATGGAAATTTTGAATTTAATTAGTGGCGGCGGCCAAAGGCATAGCAGACACATTTGGAATGGCTCGCAGCGAGTCGAGTAACCAGCCCTGACAACTTGACTGTTTCGTCTTTACCCTGTTCGGGCTTTTATCAAGAACTGACAAAAACAAAACAAACAAATATTTGCATAAGCAACTATAGTTGCCTTTTCAAAGTCAAGGCAAGTTCATTGGAACAAGCTGCAAAAATAGAAACAAAATAGAAACGAGAAAAGCTTTAAAAGTTGGCTGCACTTATGAAGTGAATACAAATAAAGGGGTACCGGGAAAGCCACTTAAGAGTTGATTGCCGATTGCCCAGTGTACACACATACGCACTCCGGCCTGGGGCTATTGGAGTGGCACCTGCTCTCGCTTCCATCCATCCAGCCAGTGGCAGCATCGCCATCGCTACCACATTCATCACCTGCTAATGAGGAGGTGGCACTGCAATTAGCCTTCTTTATGTCCAGAATTATAAATGCAAACAGCATTGCCACCAGAGGAGGCCTTGGGTTTTGACTCTATCTATTCACCGGAAATTTAAGGTCCAGGAAAATCTCGGTTTTCCTGGGAAGTCAATACTTGGTGTCATTTTCCCATTTATAGTGATTTAATTTTAATAACGTATTTAATATTTTAGGAAATAGTTATTTTACCTTTATTTGTATTAAAAGCAACTCATCCTTCTTATTTGGTATTTATCATTTAAAGAATTCAGATATTACAAATGCAACAGTACAAAAAATTAAGTTCTATTTAAAAACGATTTCACTACAATCAGAGGAGACTCCTCACGTAAAAATAATCACCAAAATAATTTATCGATAAGAAAGCATAGCAAAAAAACGTAAAGATTAAGGCAACGACCTGCTGATATTGACATCAGTGAATAGATTACTAGCAACACGATAAAGTATTAATAGATACATATCGATTGTCTCCATAAATGTGGTCAAACAACAAATTTGCAAGTACGTAATAAATAAATAAATAATTAAGTAAATAAGCCCCAGGTGGTCCCTTCCCTTTATAATGTGCTGTGACCACCTCCCCGCTCAGTAATGACTCATAAAATAATGTACGAGTCCACTGCTATCAGTGATAATCATAATCGCAATCGGAATAATTCAGAAAATTAGTTTTTATTAAAGTTTGGACTGAAATTAACATTTAAACTACTTCTTTGCTCAATTTACAATAATTAATCTAAATAATTAAATTTAGTTTCCAAACCAATTATAAAATATCGAAGACTATATAAAGAGTACCTTTCGTCAGTTTGCTTGAGTTTATCATTTATTCAATTCCATGGAAGAACACTTTTGTCAATTTCATAGAATTAATTTCAGACACCACTAATGATTTGGGCTCAAAAGGATTACAAATTTCCGACCTAAGGACCCTTGAAAATAGTAAGGCAAACCTTTGGAATTAATTGCACTTAATGCCGCTTTGGCTTCTTGGAAATTCACTTAATTACTTTTTAACGAAAACCAAGTTTTAAATTGAGACAATGTGAATGCATGCTGTGCGCAGTAAGTAAGTTGTCAGCCAGCTTCGTATTTTACTTAAGGCTTTCTGAAGTACATATGTAACTTTTTATTCCCCAGGCTACATAAAGATGGGGCTCCGAATGTAAAATACATTTTCAAAGGATGTGTGGGCGGGCAGGAGGTGTTCTTCCTTTAATGGAAGACCTGCACGTGGCAGGCGCATTGCCGAGCACACATCCGCCGCTGGCGGGGATTAAGGCGAGTGCTTGTAAATAATAAGCTCGAGAGCTAATTGTTGACACCGCATTAGCGACAGGTGGGGCAGACTGGGTCATAAATCATGCCCCTGTCAGCTCCCCAGCTTTTATTGGGGGCTCCTCCCGCGGCTTCTGTTTCCAAGTGTTTTGTTTTGGTTTAATGCCCCGCAGGAAAAAGAACACGGCTTGGGAACGGCTAACTATCTTAACTTTATTCGGCATTAGTCATACATGGAGCGACCCTTGGTCTCCTCCAGGCAGACCACCACATAGAGCAGGCACAGGGCGCTGACGGCTCCGCAGAACCACATGGTGGTCGCCAGGCCCAGATGGAACATCATCAGCGGGAAGGTCTTCAGCGAGGTGAAGGCAAAGAAGCTGAGACAGCCCAGACAGAAGCTGGTGGCCACCGCCCGGATCTTCTGGGGCAGGACCTCCACCAGCACAACCATTGTGACCGAGATGACGCCCACGTTGGCAATGAAGATGATGAAGGACATCAGGCAGACGGGCAGCCAGGCGGAGAAGGCCGACAGGTCCACCTCCGGCTGCTCCACATAAAAGGCGTACACTCCAAAGGCGGCGGTTCCGATGCCACTTCCGGCGCAGGACACGATCAGCAGGAGCTTCCGGCCGTAGCGATCCACGGCGTATATGCTGGCCAAAGTGCCCAGGATCTGCACGGCTCCAATGATGATGGTGTTCGTGTTGGGGTCCAGCTGCGTGTTCACCTGGTCGAAGATATTCGACATGTAGTTGATGAAGGCGAAGGTGCCCGTAAAGATGTTGGCGATCATCAGCACCAGGCCCGTGGCCAGAGCCTTCAGCGACCGCTTGGTGACTGCAAAAATGTAGCAATTAGAGGGCAACACCATGGCAACATCAAATGGGGGGAAATTCCACTAGGAAACCTCAAAAGTCAGCTTTTCACTTACAAAAATCACCCAGTGAGAGGGCCTTGTTATCGGAGTCCTTGCTCTGCTGCTGGATGGCCAAACGCATCTCGTCAAACTGTTTCTGATACGCCCGCTCCGCCTCCTTGGAAACATTGGGTCCATCGCACCGCCGGTAGAACCGCAGGGACCTCTCGGCCTCCTCCTCCCGCTGCCACCGTATCAATTGCTGGGGAGGTTCCGGAAAACGTGTGGCCAGGAACACATACAGCACTGGTAGGCCGACCACGGCACAGGGAATCACATGGTAGGCGATGTGCGAGGACACAACAAAGCCCACCATGATGCCCGTGTTCATGGTGAGGGTGAAAAAGGAGCACAGGCGCCCACGAATGCTGCCGGAGGAGGAAGGAATTCGAAATGAAACTGTTACATGGCTTCCGTTTGCCAAAAACGTTCCTTATTGCATGGAGAACAATTTCGCAGGAATATTGGTTTCGATTCTGGGATTGCATGTAGTACTAACTCTTGAGGGCAAAGTCTTTATTAAGAATTCTTAGAAGTCTTTAAGAAATGTCTGCTTTAAGAATTTATGTTCATAAATTAAACGCAATAGGTTTTATTATCATTCTTTAAAGAATATGAATTATTTAATTGTTTAATATTAATTTCTATAGAGAGATTATAATTTATTTTGAATATTTTTCAAAAGTATAATCCTTTTTCCTGACTAAAAAGAGGATCTTATATCTTTGCAATACTCTCAAAATTTCATAGATTTAGTGCTCAATTTAACAAAACGTTTTTTTTTTTTTGTTAATTTATCTAGTGGAATTTGTATTTCAATATTTTCCTGATCCATTTTTGACTGAATTTATTTTTGCAATATTTTTCAAAAGTATAATCCTTGAGGAAGCTTAATATTAAGGCAAAGATCAAAGACTTTTAAGATGTAGCTGCCTTAAGATTTTTTTCTTGAATTTAAAGAGGTTCGTATATCTTGGTATTATTTTCAATAATTCATAGATTTAGTACCCAACGTTTTCTGGTAAATAATCTATGAAATATTGTATTTTTATAATTTTCTGATCCTTCTTGAACTGAATTTATTTTTGCAAGTGTCTCAAAGAAGCCAAACCTCATCCTGAAGGCACACCATTAAAAGCTTTATCCTCTCCACTTGCACGACAATCCACTGCACTCACCTGTTGTCAGCGATTTCGCCGATGAAAATGGGCAGGACCACGAACATGCCACCTCCAGTTAAGCCGGCACACACCCTCGCCACATACAGCCACTCGATGCTCTGGGCAAAGTAGAACATGAACCAAATGCACTGCGGATCGAAAGGGTGAACAAGAAACACGACAAGTTAAGCACCCGTCCTAAAGGGAAAATCTCCGAGGATAAAAACGAACCGTGTGTGGCACTGCCAGGGCGTAGATTGACACCTTACGGCCGAAGCGATTCATCAGGTAGGAGAAGGAGAAGTTGCCGGTAATGCCGCCAATACTGATGACGGCTCCCAGCCAGGAGGCCTCGTCCACGTTGATGTGGAAGGTCAAAGGGGTCTCGTCGGGGGAGAGGAGCTTGGGCAGCATGGGCGACAGCCATCCCAAAGCGATGCCATGACAGAAGGTTATCAGCGTGGCTAAAATAACACACACATAGATCAGTGAATGACATCAGCTCCGAAGGGGGCCCGGCGGAGGCGAATCAACAGCTCAGGCCACTCATTTGCATAGGCACGCGTGAAATTGGGTTTTTCAGCCATCAACTTTGTGTCAACTTCGGGCAACCCTTGAGTGGGGGAGGCGGTGGCATTATGGCTTCTGTCTAATTCATGACACGGATCTGTATGCCCGAAACTTTCCGCTACCCAGTTGGGCTGTAAATCCGTCTTATCTCCGCAAACATACCGCTCAAAGAGACCAGCAGCTGGCGGCGGAACTGCCACTGGAAGATGCCCGAATTGAATATGTTGAGGAGCATCTTTTCTTCCTTGGAGTCCTTGGGTTTAACTAACTAAGCTTGATCCTTGAATCTCGGATATCACAGTCGGGGAGAGGCATCTGTTCGGAGGAGGTCCTAGGTTGCTTTAAAGCTCTTGGGCGAAAACTTTTGGTTCTGGTGTCCTTTTTCCATGCTATAACTCCTTCCCGAAAACGCGAACCGACTAACACTGACAACTGGCGGCTTGTCCGAAAATGGCTTGTGAAATAGCCCCAGACACTCTATTTATACGCGATCCGTATCTAAATCTGCGGGTAAACATCTACTATTTCATCTAAGAAACAGCGAACCGATTACGCAGTTCTGTGGACGGGAGCCAGCTACAGATTACGGCTTCATCTCATCACTTGTCTGAGTGGGCGGGGCCCCGGATCTGCCCGGAGCTGTTGGTCCGTAATACTCGGCAAACACGCCCGTAAATCTCCCGGCCAGGCGCCGCGTCATGACCGCTGGGTTCCTCTATTCCCAGCCCCAAGTTCACGGCGACTCGTTAAAAGCGGAACTAAGCAGCTGCGAAATCGCTGGGTAATTAGGTGGAAAAAGATACGTTTTAGTTGTGACGTCAGCAGCCGGCCGGCATTAGTGTTTTCGGTGCTGCAGCGACGGGTTTCCTGACCTAGCGGTATATATTGACACACTTTTGACACCATTTGCGTAGTTTGAACAATAAAAGTAAGTCGAGTGTACCGACCATAAAGCGTTTCATCACTCGCGGAAACGGCATGGTCATGACCGAAAGTTGGTCAAAAAAACACTGCCTACTTTTTGGCGCGACAAGTATACGGAATATTCTGTAAAGAATTTAAAAACGCTTTTATCACCTGCGTTCTTGTCAAGCCCTTTTTAAAGAAGCATTATTATGATACTTGGGAAACTTTAGCGGAAAAAGATCATTGGCAAGGAATATCTTGAAATGCTATTTTAAGAGACATATTTATTTAACATATTTTGAATACTTTTACACTTCATCTAGATTTAATAATCAGTTGATGGTGCAGTTTTGTCACTTATTGTTAAAATAAGATAACAAAGAGCATAATTATTAAAAAAAAAAAAAAAATGGGAGTACTAATTAACCGTATTATTTATAAAATATATAGAATATACCAGGAACCTTATATAAGAGTTAGGAGCTTAAAAATATGTAAGGCCTAAGAAGCTTTCAAGAAAATAAACGAAATATATGTATATTTTATTTCTTAACAAAAAAAAGTTTAACAGAAAATAAAATTAAAAAAAAAAATTTGTATTAATTTTTATTTAAAAAATTAAAAAAAGTTTATTTACCATTTTGTTTGAAAGAAATTAAAAATAATACCTATTTAGTCAATTTGTATTATAAAACTTAAAAATAAACCATTTTAACTGTATTATAAAAATTAGAAAATAAAACTTTTTTAAAACTTAAATAAAATTTATTTTTTTAATTTTATATTTTAAACTAGAAAATAAAAATTGAAGCCAATTGTTGTACTACAAAAATCCAAAAATATATGTAATCGGTCTAATACCTTTCATTTGAAACATCACTCTCCTAAATATTATTTATCTTTATTTTTTTTATAAGAATAAACAAGAACTATTCTTTTATAATTTTTATTTTATAAATAATAATTGTTTTACATAATCGTTACGCTTCCTGGAATATAAAAGGCAATATGATAATTCTGCATACAAAAATATTTAGTAACAGGGGCTTTACTGACCTAGGTTAATTTATGGACACTTCATAACACTATTTGCGTGTGATTGCAACAATAAAATGGAACACGCGCGCTTTTTAAGCATCAGATAGTGGATAATAGGGACACACTATTACGATAAGCAAACACTTTGTGGTGATACTGTCACAAGTTACAAACCCCGGGGGGTGACACTTTTTGAGTAAACCAAACAAAAGAACGCCAGGAGAGAAAAATATCAAAATAAATAAAAATCCAAGTGAGTGTGCTGGCTTTTCGGCATTTCTTTCTGTTTATTTTTTTTTATCAGAGCTTTTGTTCAAAGTCTAACTTTCGCTAAAGGCCACCGAGATAAGCATGTTTTCAGTCGATTGTCCTTTGAACGATGAAAACAATTGGTTCGATGAACTAATTTATTGCACTCGTAATGATTCACGTTGACGTGCTTACAAATGGCGAAGGCTTTAATGTTATTTTCGAATGATTTCCGATTTATTTGATACCAGCTCATGTGAAAAAGCCAGGCCCGTAATCACACACATTTGGTAGATTGCACTTTGAATAGATAACAATCAATCGGCTGGCTTGGCCTTTATGGCCCTGATATAACGAGGATGATTTAGGATGGACTTTGGTTTGTCAACAACTCCTGATTAAGTCAGATTTTTGCCAGCAGTGTTTACTTGCCAATAAAGTTATTCCATTTTGCAGTTCAAATATTCGAATTAAGCTCAAGGAAAGGCCAAGAGAATATAATCCAATAAATAATCTTAATGACTTGCTCAATAGATTCAATTTGGCCAAATGACCCACACATTTTTATGAGCCCTCATATCCAGTTAAGGACAGCAGAATTTCCCACATATTTAACATTCCCGCCGAGAAGATGACGCATTCCCTCAGTTTCGGGTGCCAAACACGCCCCCGATAAGAGGTTGTAAGAGATGTGTGGAAGGCCGACGAAAGCTTCGTTTATTTTCCTTTTTTTTTGGCTGAATAGTGTGATAAGTCCAAAGAACATTGCAATCAATAAAAGGAGCGTGGAATTTCCAGATATTGAGCGCTTTAAATAAAGCTAACTGATAGCTCCAGCCATTTTGCGTGTGAGGTAGGTGCGTCCCCTTTCGATTCTGTCTCTGACCGCCACTGACACATTAAGCTCGGCAGGTGAAGCCAAACCAGGTGGAGGAGGCCAGACCAAGGCGTTGGATACTCATAAATTAAACGCTTGTGTTTTAATCATTTGATAATTTTCCACAAGTGTCGGGTGTTGCCAAGTTAATGCCAGCAAACAAACGTTAAATCAGGCAAATACCAATGAAATTGGTTAAGATCTTTTGAGTTGAGTTGGCTGATTGAGTGCTTACGATTTTAAAGGGGTTTTGGTTTTGATAGCTCACTCAGTGTTACGAAATTTTTAAATATATATTACAGGTAACACCGGATAAATAAAGCCTAAAAATTTCAGTAACTAAAAAGTTTTTCGAATACGATTTCCAAGACCATATTCCTTTTTTCGAGACTATTAAAAGTTAAGAACTCAACAAAGCTAACAAGAGCATCGACTTTGGCACCTTATCTGTATTGTTCTAAAAAAACTGGGGGCCACATTCAATGTCGCCAACTCTTTTCGATACGAGTATGACTCGAAATTTTGTGGCTTATGGGGTTTTTTTTTTTCGACTCGATGCGGTTCGGTTTGAATTCAGTCGCGTCATTGTACGGCCACTTTTCTAATCGTTATCGCGTACTCGATTTATTGATAAGTTCAATTTGTTTTCCATTTCACGCCAACTTGAGCGAATTGTTTTGGTTTGCCGAAATTTGGCTGGGAAAAAGAGCACACAACTTTTACCAGCAACGAGGGCCATGCGAAAGGCCTTATGCCTGTTGCCGAGGCCAAAGTGTGAATCGCTTTTACTCGGCTTCTAATGTGCGAAAGTGATATATTTGACTGCCTCTGGCTATTATAATCGTCTTCATAATATAACGAATTACTAATGTCGGAATTTCTTTAGCTATTTTCGTTGCAGACTATGGATGATAAGCGACAGTGAACAAGCCAAAACGGTTTCAAGTGCTAAAATGGACTTTACTCTGAGGATGAATGTTTCGAAGCTAAAAAAACTGTTTAAATATAGTGAAATTTATAAATTCCCCCTAATTGCAATATCAGCAACAAACCATAACAAATTTAAACAATTGTGCTAAACCATTTTGCATTGGTCAATTCCCGCTCCTAATACGTAATTAGGTTTTGGAAAATAAATCGATTGGTCAGAGTCCATTGCTTTCTAAGAAATTGTCGGTGTTTTTATTATATTTGATTACATTTTGGTGTTTTCTATTTTTCTATTACATATTTTGTAATGCCAGACATGGTGGGAAATTACCTGAAATTACAATACAAATCGGCTAAAGGAATTCGTTGACAACTGAACATTTTAAGGGGAATTGTAGCTATTGATTCCGGTAGCTAATAAAAACCAAATGGTGTTCAGTATATAAATAATGTTTAATCTTACACAAAAATATAAGAAAATACCTACATGCTTAAAGCGATAAAAGCGAAAAGATAAAACGGAAATTTGTATTTAATGTAATATTGTTTGTTTAACTCGCAAGCTGTTATATTTAAAAATAAAATATATAGTATATACCTATTAATTCCTTTTATAAATATTTACATAAAATTCAAGGACCACCTAAGGGAACTTGAAATAAAAAAGAATATCAAAACAAACTGTTCGCTGGAAGAGAAAACTGTATCGTTCCTGGACAGCCACCAGTAACCGGAAAGTTCGTCAGTGCACTATAGGTTTGCATTATTCAGAAGCATTTACTGGACAAACTGGCATTAAGTTGGAAGGTTCTCTAAATGTTTACACTCGTAGTCTGCCTCGATTTTAACGTATTTGTTCCTGTGAGCATTTGTATATGTGATCGTCCGTGGACTGGTTAGCGGCAGCCTTTTAAAGCTTTCCAATGTCTATTCTACTCGCGAAATAATTGATGAGATACTACGACGTTCGCCATTGTATACACGCATTTATGTGTATTCGTTAGATAGTGCAGAAAATACAATAAAAATAATACAACTTGACACAATAAAAAAATAACAAAATAAGATAGAGAGGTGAGAGGTATGACGTCTACCAAACATCTGTGCGAATTTGGAGTTTTTATTTATCGCGGAATGTTCGCCGCACAAAAAAGTTCTCACATCTTTTTTTTTGGCTCATTGGAATTTAAGGTTTATGGAATTTTACTTTAAATAATAAATCATTTTTCATTGACTGAATACTATTGGATATTTATTTGTACACTTTTATTGACAAAAAACGTTTAACTTTCAGAAGTGTGATAAAAAATATAACAAAATAGCTTGTTATTATAACAAACACGTATTTTTCTCCATGAAAAAAGTTTTTTTCTCCACTAAAAAAGGCAAGGTTTATGGACAAAAGCGCAGAGAACAAAACAATTAAATACATTTTCATCGTGTAGAAGGGATAAGGCAATAAAAACGTAAGGCAACATAGTTTTTTGTTTAAGTAAATGTCACTTTTTTGTCGTTTGAGGTAAAAAAAAAAAGTGTTAAAAAGCGAAAAACAGGTGACAAATTGTTTGTTAACCCCTTATATATATATCCTTTGCAGCTGTTAAATGGAAACGATGAATAAATTCTATTAAGCCCTTGGTCATCCCGAAAAATTATGGAATTTATGTAAATTCATAAAATTAAATTTCGTGATCAGGGAGACATTAATTTTACTTTGATTCGCCAGTGGCGTTCGCACTCCCTCTTGGCTAAAAATATTTATCAATTGTAGCGCGTGTTTAAGTAGATTAAATGGGGCTACTTAATCATGTGCAGGCTGCTATATATTTATATATACTGATTGCTACCCATCGGCCAAACCGGCATTGCTGTTCGCTTTGGGCCAACCCGAGGCTCTCTCAATAATAAATAACATGCCTTTAAGCTGTAATAAAAAGCCGCGGTGGGGGAGGAGCCCGAGGAGCCGGGGGGAAGGGCATACTAAAAGAGTGTGATAATTTTTAGTTCGATAATTAGTGGAGTCACTAAACTGACAAAATATATATAGCGGTATTTATATACGAGGCACAATCACGAACGCACGGTAAAAATGGCGACACTTTGCTTATCACTTAAAGTGGCCGCTGCCGAACTGCAAAAACAAAAAAAAAGTTGGGAGCCAAAAAGTGGAAAAAATAACCGTGGCACAATCTAATAAAAATTGAAATAACCCAGCGCAGGGGAACGTCTGTTCCGCGTCTCTTCAGATATATACATAATATATAGAAAAGGGGGCGTGAGCCGGGGAAATTACCTGGGTGAGGAGGCATCAACACCCCATCTAGATTGATCGGAGTCAACTGGAATATATCAATTGCGCAGTGCGTGCGGCAATTGAACCGATCATCAATCAGGGCGTAATTCACGAACGATAAAAATAATGCACCGAACAAGAGAAATTATTTGGGAATTCCGAGAATTCAGCACCAACTCTTGTACGTACATATCCACCGTGAAAAGAGCGCTCGGCACTCGTCGTTATCTAATCAATACATTCGAGGCTTCAGGCGGCAGGCTCAAGCCCAGAAGATACAAAAGATACTTTTATTCTAGACTCACCAGGGACGGTTCCTTGTGCTCTCCCTCGGGGGTATCTCTGGATAGCTGGCTGGATTTTTTTGTGTTGCTTTCAGCCGATGGCGTTGGCCGCATTCATTTCAGCCTTTGTTTACGCCCAACACTTTTGCCTATTTGTTTTACTCATCCACGTTGAAGTAAACAATCACACGTCGAATTTATATTATTTTAAACAAATATCGGCGAGTGCTTTTGGTAGGGATATAGTTTCCCCAGCATTCAGCACTTATTGTGGGCGCTCGAAAACAAATTGAATTTCCGTTTTCTCGTTTACACTTTCATTCAGAGATAAATCCCCAATATTATTTGTTATTTTGTTTACTTCATGTTGTTGCTCCTCTCGCTGATGATTTGTTTCACTGATTTCTGAACTTTGGCTTCCACTTCTTCACTTTTTCACTTTCAATTTCCTTGTCACTCACTGAAATCCAATTTCACTTTGAATGGTACTCACTGGGACCTTGTGATATTTTCACTTTCATTTACATTTCCTTCAATGAATTTATCCTTGTATTTATTTTTTGCTTATTGATGCACACATCCGTCTGAATTTGTCACACGATTCCGTTTTAATTTGCGGCGCGCGCCAAAAAGTTGGTAAAAAGGTGACCGGCTATGTAACGTTTCGGGTCTGAGTGCTCTTCGGAAAAATTGCGTAGCCGACGCGGTGGCCGAGACACGTTGAAGCAACAAGCGTTGGTGCCGGAATGATAACAATTGTTAACTGCCAAGTGTTGCTTCAGCACTTACTGGAGCTTTTACGCAAAAGCTTCGCTCCCCTTACCTTTGTGGGGTGGCAAAAGCTCAGTCAAGGTTACAGTGAGCACTACTGAAGCAAGAAATTCAAGAAAAACAGACAAACAAAAAACAAAAATTAACCGAAATATGTTGTATGAAATTTTAAAGATTTTTGTTATGCTAAATTAAACTGTGGAAATCATGTTAGAATCTTTAATAGAGTGGATATTGTTATAAACTACTAAAATAGCGAAAAATGCAAGAAATAAACTGGCCTGTCTCAGAAATCGATATAGTCTTAATATCCATTTAAAAAGTTCCACAAAGTTGCAAAAAATAATGTAGATGCCAAATTAATTTTTTTTGAAAGATGCAACATTTTGTAACATACTTTCAGGCACTCTTTTCTCCCGATAACTTAAATTCGTTTTGCAAAGGCAGACAAAATTCAAAAATCAAGTTCAAAGTTTACCGCCATTGAACACACATAAATTTTGAGCTGGCAATGCTGTCAGCCCGCACAGGTCTTAACGCGTTTGTTGAATATGCTGGCAATGTAGCCAGACGGCTAGAAAAAGAAGCGCTTTAATTTAAATTTCGAACAAATGCATACATTTTATATGTATGAGCATCTCAAAAGACCCTAGAATTAATACAAATAATTACAGATAACAATAAATGGGACTTGACTTGTAAAGAACCATTACGATTTTCATAAATCTTTGATTTTCTTCCTATTTAATTTCGCTTGTCAGTTGCAAGCCTTGAAAACTGGTTTGACTGGTTTTTCGCCAGCTTTGTTTGGCTGCAAATTGGGAATTCGAATTGGAACAAAGGAACCCGAAGTGGAAACCGGAGACAAAGGAGTTGTGGCGAAAAACCTTCCCCTAAAAAAATACCAGAAAAAGAACAACTCGAAATATTATTCAAATAAACATAAAAACACCCTTGCGGCGGAGAGAAGTCATCAGAATCATAAACAGAACATCAGAAACGTCAGGCCTTGTGTTTCGGGGGGGTTAGCCAAAGACAGCTGATAGCTCGCTCGCTCTCCCGTCGGGCGCTCTCTCGCCTCTTGGTCGCTATCTTTCTCGCAGACGGCGCGGGAGAGTGGGGCCACTAATCAGCCTGGTTCATATTTTTCCAACTTTCCTGAATTCATTCCGTGCCGCGCCAACGGCCGCTAAAGATCGCGCAGCTCTTCGGTTCCGAAAAAGATATATCCCTCTATATAATAATTACGCGCGGTAATGTTCAACAGTTAATTGTACACTCTGTGCGTGTGTGGGTGTGCGCTCGAGTGCATGTGTGCGTGTGTGGTGCACTCCGCTTATCAGTTGTAGTAACACCGTGATAATCATATATTTTTCACCAATCGAACTCAATTTTTTTTGTGGCTTACATTGCATCGAGAGCAGCAACAAAAACAACAGCAACAACCACAACAGCATGGGGGTTTAGCCTTTGTCCTATCGGCTCCTCTCTTTTCCGCCCCGCACACATGCACAGTGATAAGCCGCAAGGCAGGAACAACAACAACAATAACAACAACATTGAAAAGCCATAGAATTTGATATACTTTTTAGTGAGAACTACATACTAAATACTTAGTAAGTGAGCCTATGGCAAAACTAAAAACAACAACACTGCCAATCGCGAATGACGTGGGAATGACGGAGGGGCCAATAAGTCCGACGGCTAGGCCAACACACATACACATGAAGAAAATATCAGCTGGTCGAAGAGCGGTTACGTTTTTCTCACCTGCTTTACTAGGTTTGGGGCCAAATTAACGAAGAAAAAAGAAAAGAGACTAAGAACGATTAAAAGTGCGTCTCAATTATTCAAAATTCAAAACAAAGGCGAGAGAGCGTCGAGAGAACGTGCTAAATATAAGCAAATGTGTATTTGCATCAGAAAGAAGAAGAAGCTTTAAGTGCATTTCGCATGCGCTACACAACAATATACAAATTTCGGGCATATTTGTTTTAATCAAAAGTTTGACAAAGTTTATAATATAAAAAAATGTTTTAAATATACATTTTGTGGATCCAAAGGGTGTCAAAAATAAAATTACATTTGATTTATTAATTTTTAAATTGTACATTTATTTTTCGTTTTTAATAAAGATTGTTTACAAATTGATTTAATAACTTACATTTGATTTAATAACTTTTAAATTGTACATTTATTTTTCCTTTTTAATAAAGATTATTTAAATATCTTAATCAAACCAGATTCATCTGGTTTCCTTTGATTTTCATAATATGATCGTACAGAAATTCATAGAAGTTAAACTTAAGTAATCTAAAACTAAAAACGCCTAAGGGAGATTCAACAATGCAAGTTGAAATGTGATACTCATACGCCTGAATATATTAACTGTAGCGCACTCATCTCTGTTGCTCTTTCCTCCCCCGCGGCGCCCGCTTGCTCCGAGCATGGAGCCTGTTCTGTGCATCTGCCTAGTTCTCGCTCTCCGTGGGGCCAACAGCAAGCAGCAGTAGCAACAACAAACATTGTTTATGCCCTCTCGCATGCTCTCTCGCCCGCCTTACATGAACGCGCCCCTGTGTGTTGGTGCGCTATTCTAGTTTTTGGAGGCATGGTCCGATTAGCAACAGGCGAACACCACTAGCCCCAGACCCCGCCCCCGCCCAGTTCGACTTTTTATTAAATAGGTTGTCTGCCGGTCTCTCAGAACCCCTTCTTTGCCCCTATGCCGCTCTTGGGGGAATGAACTCTCTCTCACACAGAAGCATGCCAAACGGTCGTGATGAGCGAAAATTAAATTCAAATGAGCAACAGGCACGCACACACTCACACTTTTGGCGAAACAAATATTATTTATTCTAATTGTTGACGCGCCTTAAAAATTACAAACACAAAAAAAAAAACAGGCCTAAGACGAACGGAGCGGAAAGAGCAAATTAAATGAGCATAAAATGTTGGAGAGCGCAGACTGACAGCAAAAGCGTGCGATAAAAGTGAAACCGAAGCGGGTTAAGGTTGCCCCCAAAAGCCGAAAGATCAAAAGTGCTAGAAAATATATAAAATAAACGAATATAACGTGCGAGTCCCGACAGCATGTCCAGTTGGAGTTTGGCCAGCGCGGTGTCGCCGAATGTGACCGGCGGCAGTGATGTCATCCGACTGAGCAGCCTCAAGTCGTGTTCGGAGTCAAACATACCATCCCGGGGATCGGCATCGGCATCGGGCTCTGGATCTGGATTACCCCGTCCCACCACGCCCGTGCCCGGCAAGAAGCTGTCCTCAAAGCGACCGCCACACCTGACCCTGCACATCGGCGGTACCAAGTCGCAGTCCACGTCGCACGATGCTCCGCTGGCCGAGACGGAAAATACGGTCCTGTCCGCCGGCTCCACCTCCATCTATGGCACTCCCATGGGCGGCGCCACCCCCTTTTCCTCACCGGCGGGCCACAGTCAAAAGAGCCAGGCCAGCCACCAGAGCCAGGAGACCCAGCACAGCACCAGCACAAGTGCCACCAGCGGAGGATCCATCTTCCCCCATGAACAGTACAAAACCATCAAGAAGATCAACATTGGGTTCGAGAACATTCGATACACCACCAAATTCGGCGTCTTCAAGAGGGGTAAGTAGGAGATACCTTTTAAAAATTCCCCAGTTCCAAGAGAGATATACAATTTAACGTACCCCTATATTGCTGCTAGAATAGGATGCACAAAATACTTTGCGGGGTCAAAATAACACACTTTTAACAGTATAATTTTAATGTCAAGTCTGTTGTCTAGTTAAATGACCTAACATATAGCCCCAGACGAGTTCGCAGAATCAGATTTTGTTTGGGGGGCAATCTTTAAGTTTACACGGCACGTTTTTATACCCGGTACCCATAGGGTTCAAGGATATTATGGGTTAGTGCCAACCTCTGTCCGTCCGTGTGAAACAACAGATCTCAGAGACTATAAGAGCTAGAGTTATCAAATTTGGTGACAACATTGGAATCTGTTGCTCGCAGATCAAGTTTGTTTTAAAATTTGGCCACGCCCACTTCCGGCCTCAAAAATCATAAAAAACGCTAAATAAGTTATAATACTCGTTATTTTCGGTTTAAAGTTAATAGATACAATAAATGAATAAAATAGAGCGGACATTTCCTGAAAATTTCAGTAAAATCGGATGATAAACATGGAAGATATTAGCAATAAGTTAGAATTTTAGCACACCGCCCTAAGGCACTGCTGTTGCAAGCTGTAGCCGACAGGTGGCGCATTTGAGCCTTAGCCGTGCGATATAATGGCGCCAGCTGCAGAAGAAATGTTAAAAGAATATAGCAAGAAATGAGAAACAATAACATAATTCATAATTGACGCCGATCGAGCGGGTTTTTATGTGTTCCTATCAAAATTATCATTCATATTTAAGTATGACATTAAATTGTTTAGGTCGGGAGCTAATTCGAGAGGCGATTTATTTTAAGAAGTATCGAAGTAGACTATTATAATGTATGTACAATTTTAAATTGCCTTTAATGTGAAGCGCAAACGTTTAGGTACCAGGTATCGCACAGTCGACTGTATCTTTCTTACTTGTTAACATTCTCTTTATTCTGACACCTTAATAAAACGACGGTACATATATGTTTATAAGATATATGTATTCACTCGCTATATAGATTGGCAAAACGAAAAGCTAATGTCTGAAGAGTATTCGCCTCAGGGTCATGTAATTGCCTGCTTGGTCCCGGTCACGCATTGGTGGCCATTATAATTAAGGGTTGACAGCGTGGATATATATATATGAATACGGTTATGTCCAGCAAACGCAATTAAAGTTAACCAGTCCAGACCAACTTAAATGAGTCTTATATATGGGCCGTCAAAAATGGGTTTTTAATGAAACCATCATAATATAAATTGTGCCGCAATTATCTGAAGCAGACTCATTGAATGAAAAGTCAAATCTGATACTGTTTCGGTTCATTACTCTCCAGATAGAGTCATTCAAAATACGTTTATTAAAGCATATTTTTCTAATCTACCAAATATTATCGGCGTGTGGGCACACTTCAGGTTTCCCATTTAAATATTGGGTAAAGTCCGACAGACAAGACCAACAAAGGCAATATATATATATCAGTTGAAATGGCTTTGTCTTTATTATTTTCTTTATTTTATGTAACTACCGGAGACACTTTCAATTTGCCATATTGACAAGCGACTGATTGAGCAAATCATTGGGTTCAAAGAGCCCCTTCAATTGAATTAAAATTGTGCACACGCAGGTTCAAAAGAAGTGTGGTTGCATGGTCAGGGCTAAATATGAGGGTCAGTGGTCTTTTTTTATCTAAAAATAACTCACGGAACCTATTTGCATGTCGGCGTGTGTGCGCCTGCTTTATTGTTTGTTTACAATTGCCGATCCCTCAGAGTTACAGTGCCGATAAGAAGGGCCGCTTGCAACATGCATAGCTACAATCGCAATTACTTGATACTTCTTGTGAATACTCCCGCTTATCGTGGATATAAGTTGGGAAATATATTACGTATCTGTGAGTCACTCTAGTTCGGCCCTGATAGATAGGCATTCCCGAATAGATATTTGAGTGAACAGGTGGCCCCCTCAAAGTATCCCTGGTGATTCATGGTCTGACTCATTTAAGTTTCTGATTATGATCCTGATAGAAATTATGGCACGTGCCGCACTCTGATTATACACACGATAAATCATACGCAAACATTACGAGGGTGATTCCGATGAATTCCTAATTAATTGCCTTTGTTTATAGTAAACATAAAAGACCGGTTAGCTGGTAATTACTCAATACTCGTTAGGCATTTATTGCCAGTCATACCTAGAAGTAAGTGGATAAATGGGTGAACACCTACGTCAAAACTACTTTCCTATCTTAAGCTTTTCACAGATTTGGAAGTAGTTCAATTCTTGAGTTTCCAAACAGAAAACTTTGACCAAGGCCACTAATTTTGAGTCGACAACAAAGCATAGCCCAAATTAGCTACAATGCTACTCGTCGTGTTCCATATCTACAAACTATGCCTTTATCAACTTACCGACCCAGGCGGGGAATGATAATGAAAAGTAAAAGCATACATGAATTCTTCACCATTGTTTTTTTTGTTTTTTTTTAAAGATTAATAGAAATCAGAAACCAGTGAAAGCAAATCGATATGGGTATATCGTACATGGATACGTGTACACAAGTAAGATTACGACTCTGATTACGACGCATGTCGGACATGTGATAAATATTATTATTATTATTATGGCATTGGGTACAAGGAATATAAACGATAATTCATCATAGATGCCCTAGAAAGATATGTAAATGTAGATGATACGAAAGCATTCCGATTAAGCATAATAATGCAGAATTCTTGGCTCTATGAGAAAGACGAAAACGTTTTAATTGATGTCACTTAAGTTCCATTAATTGAGATATCTGTTTTTGTTCTATTTGATTTCTGTTTTTCTTCGCGTGTCGTCATTAAATTTAAGTGAGTTTTTTTGTTGCTCACTCTTAAAACGTTTCAGAGACTATAAAGAATATATTAAGAGGCCGACTTTGAAGCCGACTTCTGGAATGAGTCAGGTGACTGGAGAGCGTGAGCTTCCTCTTTTCTATTAAGCACGCTCCAGATGTAATTGTTGGGGACAGTTTCCGGTACGATTTAGTGAGAAATTTTAAGAGTGAGCGGATATATCTGCCAGAGTGTGCGTGTCTGCTGATTTTAGATGGTTTTAATTGAGGAACACATAAAAATATTTATAGACCAGAACATAATGCAAATGTTTTAACTATTTAATTAACTTTTAGCGAGACTAAAAGTCAAGCATTCCACAAATATTTTTGCTAATAAATTAAAGAAAAAACCTGTAACATAAAGATAAGGCCTAATGCATTTTTCATTTAATTACTAACGCACTTACCAATCAATTTGATAATGAAATCGATTTAATTACTTTTCCTTTGATTGACCTTTGTCATGCCAAATACAAATTTGTAACTAATTTTTGGTTTTTTAATTTTAAACTTTGTAAGAAAGACATTGACAAGTATTTTTTCTTATGTAACATAAGGAAAAGATCATAAACATGCAGGTGTTCGATGCACTATTCCCCGTTTAGTATTTACTCATAATCCCCATATTGGAAAAATGCAGTTCCAAGTACAGGGCCATCGAAAAGCATTGATAAGCATGGCGTTCGACTCCAATGCAATCAAATCGGTCGCTGTACACCTGTTGGCTCTAGTTCAACATCTGGCCCGCGGGCATTAAAAAAAAAGACGTAAAGGCACTTTAACGACATTTTAGTCATAGTACTCGCTGCGATAAGATTCGAAAATGGATTGATAAGTGGTCGAAGAGTCCCCTGAAATCTAAATTGGCCAGTAGCCATGGCTAATCGGCAGATTAACTAGCCTCACGGCATTCAGTATGCTCCACTACATTGTATATTAGTTGGCATAAGTATAGGAAACGAAACCTACTACTAAGGCGATCCAATCTACTGGCAAACTAAAGCTAAGGTTCTTTATGGAACTATCATCCAACCGGGGAGTACAATGAAAAGCGTGCAAAGGCGATAGAGGCCGCACTGGACGACACTAATCGCGGGAAATGGGATTTGCTTATCGCCGGACCCGGTTCAATGTGAGAATGTGGGACACCCTGCAATTATCACTCGTTTCACAAATAAAACTGCGATCAAATCATTAATGCTGGCATTCCCATTCATCAGGAAATCACATATTTAATTTATAAATAATGCATGCCCTATTATTAGTTTAAATATACTTTCTATTCAGTTTGTCTGCAAATAGAAACTACAAATTAGCTTAAACATATTTTTTGGGCCATACCCTTTAAAATATAATAAATCAAAGTAATCTCAAAGTTTAAATAACGTGATATTTACGCATGATTTCATATGTAAGATAACCCAAGTTAGTGAATAATCAAATTAAGGCGAATTTCTTGAAAATCCCAGTCTGCAATTGATAAAGAAACTTTACCTAACTGGATTTATAATCAGTAAGCCCCACCAATAAATATAGTGTGACCTCTTGAGACGCTCTACAATAAAAAAATGTTTCCCTTTGCTTCCGTATAAAAAAGAGTTCTTTAATAATCTTAAAATTATTGGTTACAGAAACCAAAGATGTCCTCATGGGTCTCACAGGCTACTTTAAGTCCGGGGAGCTGAGCGCCATCCTTGGACCATCGGGAGCTGGCAAGAGTACCTTGCTCAATATCCTCTCAGGATACACGTAATGCAACCCCATACCCAATCCTATTTCCCATCCATGCTGATTTGTTAAATATTCCAGAACATTTGGCTATACAGGTGACTTCAGTGTCAATGGCAATCGACGCGACCTGAAAGCCTTCAAGCCGAACGTGGCTTTCATTCGCCAGGACACGAGTCTTCAGGCCTATCTCTCCGTCAAGGAGGCCATGCACTTTGCGGCCAATCTGAAAATTGGCACACACATGACGCTCAGCGAGAAGCGGGAGCGGGTTAAGAGCATCCTGGAAGCCATTGGGATGTACGAGAGCCGGCACACGATGACCGGCCAGCTCAGCGGAGGTCAGAGGAAGCGGCTGGCCATTGCCCTGGAGCTGGTGAACAACCCACCGGTGTTAATTCTGGACGAACCAACTACGTAAGATAAATAAGAAATTAATTATGGAATGAAATTAATTAGATAAAGGTCCATATTAACTTTATTGAAATAACCTTTTTCTTTATACAGAGGTTTGGACAGTTCCACCTCCAATCAGCTGATAAATCTGCTCAAGAAACTAGCCCTCGAGGGCCGCACTGTCATCTGCACAATCCACCAGCCAAGCGCACTTACCTTTGCCATGTTCGATCACCTGTATGCCATTGCCGAGGGCCAGTGCATCTATGCAGGTGGCTCCCAGAACTTACTGCCATTCCTCGGGGCCCTCAATCTACACTGCCCGGAGTCCTACAATCCAGCGGATTACTGTGGGTTTGAAAAGGATATCTGCCTTACAAAGATTAAATTAATATTATTTTCTGAACAGTAATGGAAATAGCTACGCATGACTATGACACAGAGGTTGACAACCAGCTGGAGAAGATGGTGGCTCTAATGGATGGCGGACGTAATGAGGATTACAGACAGAACAAGAGTGCCAGAGTGGCTCAATTGGCGGCCATGAAGAAAGTTGGTAAGCTAGAAAATCGGAGAATTAAATTTTTCGAAATAATTAAGCATACCTTACTTTTCAGACCAACTAATGGCCGCTGGAATAATTACACCGGTGACGGCACCCGTTATGTCCACCTCAGTGCCACAGCACTTCCTGCAAGGCAGCAATTTCAAGCCACTCACACCGATCAATGAGCTCTCTTCGCGGGTTTGGGACAGCCAGACGGGGGGTATCGGAAGTGGGGATGTCGGTGCCAAGGCCACTGGAAGCTGCTGCAAGCCAAAGAAAAAGAAGAAACCCAAGCCGGCACTGGAACTGGATCCAGCACATCTATGTAATAGGGAGAATATATACGCCACGCCCTTCTACCGCCAGCTGAGCATCCTGCTGCTGAGAACCTTTCTGCTGATTTGGCGGGACAGTTCGTTGACCACGATGCGGTTCGCCATCCATTTGATCACGGGTCTGCTAATCGGAACCCTGTACTTTGGGATTGGCAACGATGGTGCTCAGACTTTGAACATCTTTCGGTATATATTTTACACGATCATGTTTGTCATGTACTGTGCTTTCTCGGGGATACTTGTGAAGTGTAAGTCGCTATATATTTATATTTATTTTTTTTTAAATATTAATTCAGATCTCTAATTACAGTCCCCCTGGAGTTCCCTATTGTATCCAGGGAACACTTCAATCGCTGGTACTCTTTAAGGGCGTACTATGTGGCCATCACCCTGGCAGATCTACCCATCCAGATCATCTGCAGCGCCCTGTTCATAGTGCCCACCTACCTGATGACCCAGCAACCCATGGAGCTCTGGCGGTTCGGGCTCTTCTTCCTGATTGTGTTCATCACGGCTCTGGTGTCGCAGAGCATCGGTCTGGCTGTGGGGGCTGCGCTGAGCCTCAAGCTGGGCTGCATCCTGGGACCCTTCTTCATCTGCCCCTTCCTGCAGTTCAGCGGCTTCTTTCTGATGGAGAAGGATGCACCGATCTACATGCGCTGGATGTTCGATGTATCGTTCCTGAAGTACAGCCTGGAGGGATGCATGATGGCCATTTTCGGGTATGACCGCGAACGCTTGGACTGCCAGGAGATGTACTGCCACCTGGTGGTGCCCAAGTATATACTCAAGAACCTGGATATGGACAATGGGAACTACAACGTGGCCCTCATCTTTCTGTTCGGCATTTTCATCTTCCTGCGCATCCTGGCCTTCTACATCATGTCCTTCCGGCTCCGACTGTTTAGATGAGAAAGAGGCACACGGTCCAGAGAAAAAAGAGAGGAAGAGGAAGCCTGCCACATTCCGTCGTCAGGGATAAATATTTGTTTTTATATTTATGGTTTCTTGTTTAAGCATTTATTCAAGAGGAACTTTTGTGCCAAAGATTGGAGAAGCCTATAGAGCGTAAGGAAATCGTGATATATAACTGAAACAAAGGATAATATAACACACCCACATAAAGCATACACACTTAGCGGTTACCGAGATCAAGAACTGTAAATAGAACATTTTTTTAATAGCGTAGCGCATAAAGAAATGTATTTTTCTATTGTATTAATGACCGATTTATTGACTAGTTGTAACAAAAGCCTGATTTTAGGGCTTCGGCTGCGAGTTTGACTTGGAAAAAAATGATTAAATATGTTTTTTTCATGAAAATCGTAAAGTGTTTTTTAATTGTTTTGTTTGAGTAACCTGGGGTTTGTTATGATTTGTTAGGAGCAGATATTTTTTTTCTTACAATGTATCTACCACTCAAAGTACATGTAGAAAATCTGTAGATACTGTTAACTAACAGAGACCTTAACGATAAACAAAGTGTTAAGAGCGGAGAGCGAAAGCCCTGTTAACTCTCTCTTGGCTTCTATGTAGTGAACTTCTCTTTGCTTTCTACGGCATCTGAAGTGCACACTTTACGTCTTTCACTCTCTCTCAGCGAAATCTCTCTTTTAATGCTAACAAGCTTTCCCTCGATTGTCGCTCATTATTCGCTATATCGACTGATGCGTTGGAGTCAAATCCAAGACACCACTGAGTTAGTTGTTGTTTTGATTGGAGACGATACGCGCCTATTGTCTAAGTACGGTCATATTGCTGTATTGACTCCGTCTTGGCTACATCTATTGGGTCCACGTTGGGGCTGTGAATATGTGCCTAACTCATAGTGTTGGCCTCAGGTTCATCGGGAGGTAGGTGGATTTCAATCTTTCACCTATCAATCCAATCTTTCACCGCCTATGAGTTGAAAAAGACCACTAACCTTATATTGCAACGGATTTTGCCCCAAAATAAGTAAGTTACGCAGCCGATGATCAATCTCCTTCATTATGTTGACAAAATATTAATAAATTGCGGATTTTGTTATAATATTTAAGCAAAAAGAAATGTTTAATCTGAAATATTTTATCATGTTTCACTTTCGAGAAATAATACAGCCGAAAATGCTAAATTGTAGCTTTTGCAAAGATCTGAAATATATAAATAATTTAAAGAAAAGTGTTAAGTTTTCATACAGAGTAATTAAAGGTATTCCAAACCACCTTTAATATAAAGTTAAATCTGACTTGGCATTTTATTAATCTTCGGTAGTCTAGCATTATTGCTGATCACAAATAAAAAATCAAATAGAATTAAAACTCAGCCGTTAACAAATATCCAATCCCCATAACAAATTTATTCATTGAAGTTTATCTAAACTAGTCTTAGGCCTTCGGAAATAATTCCACAGACTCCCACAGTGACTCTTAAAATATTTAATTATTTTTCTAAAACAGGTTACACGATTATTTATTTTATTTGCACTCGCTTGCAATCTCCCAGGCCTAACCCAATTCCAGCCATTACATGCTTACTTTGAAAATATTATTCAAATGGGAATGAGATAAGAATTAGAGAAACTTAAGTCATTCAATCATCTGAATTAAATTCGCTTAAAGGTTACCATAACTTTTCCAGAGACTAGCTTAAAAGTATGCCACAAAATGTGGAGCCAAATGCAGCTTGGTGGCAACTCAAACTTGTTGCCAGCTGAGGATGCAGATCAATTACGTTTTATAGCTTCAGCCGGCTTCCAACCGAAAGCAATTGAAATCGTTCAGTCGCACTCGGAATATCAACAGAATGTGATCGTGGACGGACTCCTCTCTCTCTTGCTCGGTTAATGTGCTCATAACTCCAAATCTTAATTGAAGGAAGCAATAAGAAATAAAAGTAAACAAAACGACGCTTCCAAGTGTCATACAAAATCAATTTATTCGTGCGATCAACACATTCAATAACAATAAGCCGTACAAATCGAATGGCACGCGAGCCCGAATTACATTGATCAGTTGAATCAACCTTAATGATACTAGTTTTTCATGAAAATTCCTCGGTCTAAAGTTCATAAATCTGTTATTGGTTTTAGTTTTCCCAAAAGTGCTGTAAGTAAATAATATAAATAGCAGTTGGTGATAAGCAGCAGCTGTGTGGCATTTTGAAGTGAACAATGCCAATTATAATGCCTAACTCTCATGTATTACGCAGTTTGGATTATATATATACCAGCTATGTAAATGGGTGTGCGCAATCAGCGATCATTGTTTCATGCTGAAAATACAATGTATCTATTACCCAGTGTTCGTGGTCAATTAATAATTTCACTCTTGAGGGAAAATCTTGGAAATCGCGGCTAACTTTTAGGCGGAAGTGGAAAAAAGTTTTATTTCGATGAAAGTTTCAGGTTTAAAATGATATTTTTTGATGAAGTATATATTAAAGTATAATGTGAAATCCCTTTTAATAATATTTTAATGATTATATACTAGGCCTAGCTAGAGTCTGTTAAGCATTGTTTTATAGTAAGTAGTTAATCAGTCCTTTTACTTGGCATTCCCATTTAAATTCGCATTTAAATATATTTCTAATTACTTATTATTTATTTGCAATCTGTCTCCCCCAGCAATCTACATTTTCCCCGCCGAGACTGCTGAACTACTTCCATTCCTCCAGTAATCTATTCGACTGACCTCGGACAAGATCCCGTTCCACTAACGCTGCACCCGTAGTAGCTCCCGAGTAACCAGGCGAGTTGCAGTGCAACATGTTCGGTTGGATTGGACGCCCTTGATCCAATCCAGTAGCGCCTTAAGCGATAAGATTATCCGCCATCCTCCGCCGATAAGTGAATGCTCCGATATGTACGGTTCCGTGTGCATTTAATAAGAATTGGGCCGTAGCCAGTTCACTGCTCACTGGTTTGTTGACCGGCTTAATGCTCGGTCGCTCGTAAAAACCGATAGGAAACATCGCCCGCCGGGGTATCTGGATCGTAAGCAATCAGCCGCCGCCGTCCAATGGCCGATAACGCAGTACAAAGGCAGCCAAATGGCTTGGGCCAGAAGCAGCAGGCTCTGGAGCTGCATTTCAGCCAGGTTAGCTACAGCCTGAGTGGATCGGCGAAGGGTTCCGGCCAAATACTGAGCGAGGCTTCCGGAGTCTTCAAGTCGGGACGACTGACGGCCATTCTGGGGCCCTCGGGAGCCGGCAAGTCCACGCTGCTCAATGCTCTCGCCGGTTTTAAGTGAGTATTATTAACATTTTAAGCTTACCTACAGGTTAATATAGAAATAGGGTATATGTACTTTATCTCTGTTATCTGCTTAAACTGAAATACATTGTAATAGGCCAATTATATAAGTTACTGCATACTTTGAGGCATTTTAAAATAAAGTTTTCTGTCTTTCGATTACGTTCAAGTTTTAATTAAATATATTCCTTAAGATTTAGAGCAGGATTTTAATAAAGGCTTTAAGTAATAAAATTTCATAATACTTTTAAATAAAAGAATGAGAAGCTATAATCAATTAAATTAATTTTTATAAATCCCTAAATTATGTTTAAAAATGTTGTTTTAATTTTTACTCCAATATATTTCTTCCACAGACTCCGAGGCGTTTCCGGGCAAATCCTCCTAAATGGCCGTCCCCGGGATATGCCAACTTTCCGTAAAATGTCCGCCTATATAGCCCAGGACTTTGTGATGCTCAACCTGCTGACTGTGGAGGAAACCCTGCGCATTTCCACTGACTTAAAGATGCCCAGCGGCACACCACCTCAGGAAAAAAGTAGAATTGTGAGAGGAAAATACTTATAATTCAAAATTTATGCAAAACTAATGCCGCAATTCCCAGATAGATGAAGTCGTCGACATCCTGCAGCTGCAGTCCTGCCGCCGGACCTTGGTCAAGAACTTATCTGGAGGCGAACACAAGCGTCTGTCCATTGGCATTGAGCTGGTCACGAATCCGCCCATAATGTTTTTCGATGAACCCACAAGTGGGTTGGACTGCGTGGCCAGTTACCAGGTGATCTGCCACCTGCAGCGTCTGGCCCACGATGGGCGGATAGTGGTCTGTGTGGTTCACCAGCCGGGATCGCGACTCTTTCAGTTGTTCGACGATGTCATGGTCCTGGCTCACGGCGAAGTGCTCTATGCCGGCGAGCAGCGGGAAATGCTGGCAACCTTTGCCAGTGCCGGCTACATATGTCCACAGTACTATAATCCAGCGGATTTTGGTAGGATTTTAAGAACTTATCTTCCTTATATTTTCTTTTATTTTATTTTATATTTCATTCAAAGCTCTTGAAGTATGCAGCCAGTCCTCCAGCGTTGAGCGATGTGAATCGCTTATTACCCAAAATAAGGAGTACCATGGCAACGCCAGCAACATTGTGAAGCTCCAAGTGGATGAGGAGAGTAAGTGAGAGTGGTCAGGATGGTGCTCAGGATGCCTTGTCTCATACAGATCCAATTTCCGCCTTTGCACTTCTATATATTTTTCTCTTCCACTGCACTTCTCTCTGTCCCCTGCTCTATCTGTCGCTCTTTCTCTGCCTGCTCCTATTTCCTTTCAGCAGCGCTCATCGATGTCCAGCGGGAGTCCTCCGACTACGCCCACCTGCGCGGCAAGGAGCAGGTGGGTTTTTGGGTACAGCTAAGCGTGTTGCTGCGAAGGCACTTGAGGTCCATGTCCAGGGATTTGGTGGGTTTAAATTCATAAATATTAAAATATTTTAATATAATTAACACTCCATCCAGATTGCCGTCCAGATGCGTCTCCTGATGCACGTGGTGGTGGCCCTGCTGCTGGGCGTAGTCTACTGGCAGATAGGAGCCGACGCCGAGAAGATCGTCTCCAATGTGTCCTGCCTGTTCTTTGTGATCCTGTTCGTGTTTGCCGGCAACGCAATGCCCTCGATCCTGCTCTGCATGCAGGACTCGGCGGTGTTCATCAGGGAGTACTACAACGGTTGGTACTCCCTGAGAGCCTACTATCTGTCCAAGGTGCTGGCCGATCTGCCGCTGCAGCTGACCTGCCCCACGATGTTCATCAGCATCGGATACTTTATGACGGGCCAGCCTCCCGATCTGCATCGCTTCGCCATGTGCTGGGTCATCTGTGTGCTGACCGCCTTTATTGGCCACTTTATCGGCGTGATTGCCGGATCGCTGTTTTCCATGCAGTTGGCGATATTCCTGGTGCCGAGTGCCACTATTCCGTTCCTGCTTTTCTCCGGGTTCTTCATCCGCTTGAACGAGCTCTCCTGGTTCCTGCGTCCCATCTGCGATGTGTCCTTCTTTCGCTACATCTTTGAGGGCCTCCTGAGGGCCATCTACGGATACGATCGCGGGGAGCTGGAGTGCTATGCTGCCATGCAGTATTGTTACTACAAGACGGGCGAGCAGTTCCTCAAGGACTTTCACATGCAGGGCGACGAGTTTGAATGGGACTTGGCCGTCCTGGGGATGTTCATGTTGCTCTTGCTCCTCGCTTTCTTCGTAACCCTCAGCTTGGTCATCCGCCGAGCTCTTAGGTGATATTAGTTGTTGATTTAGCTGGGTTTTAGCTATAGTTTAATGAAAACATTTAAGAAAACCTCATTTGTCACATATAAATAAATTGTGTAAAAAGTAAATAATAATAAAAACTAAAAATTTACTTTGGTTAATTTATTTATACAAGGTTAGAACTCAAGGAATATCATAATTAGTCTTTTATATTGGATTTATAAAAGGTTTCGGCTTGATTATATTTTAACAAAATGTTCTACGCTTTTCGTACATACATTCTACATTGGTTTAAACCGAAACTAAGTCAAGTTTCGAACCAAGAATTTAACCAGAAATTAAATCCTGGCAGGGGTGCATATATCTTTTTATTTGCAGTAAGATCACGTCTGTAAATAATTCTTTAATTTTTAATAGGCAAGTCTCAAGCTACAGACTAGTAATAAAATTCCTCCATAACATTTTGACCGAGTATTATTTAATTTCTTGGGTATATTGGGTAGGTTACTGCAGGAAGTTACTACAGAGTTAATAAATTAATTTAGTTCATTGAACATTTTTAGAGTAAAAATCTAAGTAGATTTTATGAGGTAAAATCCTTTAGGATTTCATTTACTAGTTAAATTTCTTGAGGTTAAATCTGTGAAGATTTTATGGTAATCTTATGTATGGAAACCTATGCAGATTTCAAGATAATTAAATGCGGTAAATTAACTTAAGATCTCATGGCAGATCTATGCAGATTTCAAGATAATTAATTGCGGTAAATTAACTTAAGATTTCATGGCATGAAAATGGGAATAAATCTAATTTATCTTATAAGTATTGATACAAAATTATTAAGTTCCTAAATCCAGATTAAATGCCGAACACTTAAATCCCATTTCAATTTTTCATAAGAACCTTTGGCTTTAATCTCTTTGAAGTTGTTTTCAACTAGCCAAATATTTTCTGGCCCAGACATAATGCAAGCCTTGAAAACCCCATTACTTGCAGCTAACACACACACTGCCACACACAAAGTCAAGATGTCTTGGAATTTTGGCTGACTTACTGCCGTTATATATGTACATTTATATATATATATATAGTATGTATTATGTAGTGTGTAGTCCCCGTGGCCTTTCTGCATCTTCGACACTTTTGGGCCTGGCTCTGAAATGCATTTCGCCAAGCTTTTTGTGCCGGCTGCGAACTTCTCGTGGAGGAGGGAAGACGAGGAAGCGGAAATTCCATTATTTTACCCGCAGTCATGTTGCAAATAGATAGCAAATTCGTTTAGGAACATTTCCCCCTGAGCCTTGCACTCAGAAATTGGTGTGTTTGAGTTGCGAGCGGAATCAATTAGCGTTCTCCGGGCTAGCAGGCTCTTTAAATTTCATTCAATTTAATAATCAGCCACCTTTACCAGTGAGTTTCTGAGTCCTGCAGGCGGCAGTCGTTGCACCCTTGGATTAAATCAATTTTAAGTGCAAACAATCTTGCCAGACAGCAAACAATGGCTAATGCAGGGAAAATTTTAAAGTGGTCCACCAGACAAAACCCAAACACACGTCCGGAATATCTGCAAAATTTAAGCTGCCACTCAAAAAGTTTTCGCCCTTATTTTATTTTTTTGGCAAAAGCATATGAAAAGTTGTTTGGGGCCAGTAAATCCCCAATGACCCAAATGGAAATGTTGGCGAGCTAAAACTTGTTTGAGTGTGAATGGTAGAAATATAGACACGGATTCCGATTCGGGGTGTAGGTGGAAGGGTGCTAAGTACTCCTGACCGGAGGCTAACGTGCTGATAACGAATACAAAAAAAATATATATTTTTAGTTGATTGGTAGCATGTGTTACAGCAAAAATGTATTTGAATGGAAAATTTGAATAAATACAGATAAGACTTGATTGAATATAAATAAAATGCAATGGTTAACTTAAAATAAATGAGATTTATTTTATTTATTCTTCAATATTTCTATATAAATTATAAATTCAATATTTCAAGTCTTAATCTTTCCACCTAACACCTCGCCTGCAAATTTGTAAACACAAACCTGCAGCTGTAAATAAATGATTTACCGCAGACAAACAAATTGCTTAGGGCAACTTTATAAATGGTATCACAAACTTGCCATGTTTTCGTATAAATCAAATCCAACATATCTGCGAAAAGTGCACGAAACTTTGCGGGACAGCACTTTTCGCTTTTCGCTTTTCACTTTTATTTTATTTCGTTTGTGGCTGCCTCAAGACGTTGCATGCCACGCCCCGCCATCGCCAGCCAGCCAGCTCTAGTGCCCGCAACCTTGGCAATTTATGTGCTGCACTTGTTACACATACGACATGTTGGACGTGAGCAGCGGCCAAGACAAATCGATTGCTGTTGCCGTTGCAGCAGCCACTTCTTTTGTGGCACAAACAACGGCAGGAGCATAATTTATTGAACACTTTGTTGCACTTGCCACTGCCACTGGACATAACCTCTGACCCAGGCTGATAAACCCATTTAATACATTTTCTTTTATCGGTTTACCAAGTTTAATATTTGGTGAACTTGAACAAATACTTTCTTTAATTAATTTCCTTCGATAAATTGTTCTAAGGCTTTTCTATAAAATGTAGGTTAAAGTTATTAGATTTTTGGCAAATAAAATATTTGTGTAGATTTATCTTAGCTAGCTTTCCTTATAAAAATGCAAATTGGTTAGCAAATTCATTTTCATTCCTTACAGGGAAGAGCTTAAATTTATTTCCCTTAAAGTAGATTTATTTATTTATATATAGATAACACCATTTATTTCTTGTAATTTTTGTAACATTTAAAGACAGCTTGTCTCCTTTGGTAGCCAAACATTATTATTTCCCGTGATCCGATTATTAATGGACTATGTACATTTTGTGCACTTTATTATTTATTTTGCACCATTAATGAAATTATAATTGTTGGCGGCAACGCAAACAAAATGTCGTAATTCTTATTGACACTCTGGGCGAAAAATGAAATTATAATGAAGTGCTGGCGCGTAATTACCAAAACATTTATTAATTTTATGTGCGTTTTAACGGCTTTTATTGGGCAACGTACATAAAATGTTTTAAACTTGCCCTTAATTGGACCATTTGAAATTGCATCCGAATCGCAGACCAAACAGGGAAAAACGTATAAGGGAATAGAAAAGGCAAAGGAGGAAAGACAATAAAATTCAATTGTTTTACAATTGCATTCCAGTGCTAGTTGTTTAATTTTCTTTGCTTCCCTATACCTATGTACGATGGCATTTTTTCCGGAATGAAATGCAAACTGTTATCCAGGATAAAGGGATTGGATAAGCTATATTTAAGAAGCTCTTTGTTGCATTTTTTACGAAATTCCTTGACTTGCTACTAACGAGCCAAGAAGCCTTATTTTCAAAAAGAATATAATTCTTTTGAGCAATCTAAGACCATACTTTTAAAAATACTAACAATTGAGTTGATATTATGTGGTACTTCCATTGCAACTAGTTTTGTTTAGTAATTGATAGAATTCACTTTATTGACTTTCATCCCCGAACAAAGACTGCTTCGCATTCCGGAAGTGACCCGTACTTTGTTGCTCTTCCGGTGAGATGGCACAACCGCATACACTCACACAAAACACGCATTTCCGGTTATGAATAGTCGCTGTGCTTTCAAGTTAGATTGTCTGTGGCTTTCGTTTGCTCTTGTTTATCCGCCATTCGACTAAAAATCCGTGACATGAAAACGCTTCCTGTGACGGCCAAAAACTGAATTCATGTAGCTTCCATAATTTAAGGGTCGAGAATATGCAACAGATTTTTGACACTGAGTGCTATTGAGAACTGTTGTGAGCTTAACTTTCAGCTGTTGGTATCCGGGTTGGACTTCTAATTCTGTTTCCCCATCGCCATATTTTTGGTTAGTTTATTTTCATCTCTTTACCGGCTTCCCACACAAAGTATGTGTATATGTCGGTCTTTGTTGCGGCCCAAGTAAATATGGAAATCCTCAATCACGGCACCGAAATACGAGAGCTTCGTCCCCGTTGTTTACTCTGGGGCATTGTGGCTGCCAAAAAATTCTATTTTGGTTAGTCCTGCGGTTTTCCCCTGCTGGCACATAAATATGCATGAGGGAGGGATGCGGCACATTTATTTGCATAATGGATATTTAATTGATTTGGGTCTGCTTCAATGGGTTGACACGAAGCATTTGTCGAACCAGAAATCATTAAAGATTTATGGGCAATGACCAACACATATTAGAGTTGTTATTAGCAAATCAATGCATAATTATATCGTAATTCTCGTAATGCTAATATTGGGGTATTGCTTTGTAAAGAGCATTGTCTACTGATTATTTCGATTGGAATGGTAACTATAATTTAATTTTAAATAAATACTAGTTATTAAATGTATTTATTTTTACCTTACTCAAATTTTAAGTAAGGTTTAGATTGTGTAAATAAACTGTTGCCATCGCTATTTTTCCACTCAAAAAAATGATTTATAAATTATAACTCAAGACAGAAACTACCAAATAGGTCCGTGATGAATGCTTTATGATAAATATGCCTTGCTCTCTTGTTATACCCAAAAATAAGTCTAATTTACCATAACTCCGGCTCAGTACTCAGTACTTAATTCGGATTACATTCTCTAAAAAGGGCACAGGGGTCATAAAATCCGTTTATGCCGCTTTTATGCCGGCACAAGCTGCGAAATATCACACAGCTGGACTCTGGGCTCTGCTCCCTGGCATTTTTGGCATTCACTTTTATTGTGCGACTGGTTCAAGGTCTTGGAGGGATTCGGTTGCTGGAGGGTTGGCAGTGGTGGTGCAAAAACAGTTTTGTCTAAATGGTTGCAGTCAAAGGGAAATGTTTTGCGGAACTTTTGGGCCAAACTAAAGATGCATAAGAGAGTGGTAATCCCTGGGAATGGCATCTAAATGCCCAAGCTCTCCCAGCGGCACCCTGAGTGCTCCTCCAAGTGTCTCTTACAAATGGGCGAGTATTTATATTTCTCATTTCGTTGCTTCTATCGCAACTTTTAGCCGAGTTTTGTATATATTTCCCACTAAACCAGCCGGGTAATTTTCCAAGCCAGGGAACAGCTGCTCCCGGGTGCACTTTCCACCGCAGAAGCCATCATTTAAATTGGAAAATTTCAAGTGCCCGGGCATCAATCAACAGCGACCACTTCAAGTGTTAGTTTCGACTCTGTCCAGGCAAAACTTTTATAATTAGCCGCTGCGCGAGGATAAGTAAGAAAATCTAATTAATACCAAGAAGGCAAAAACAAGGCCCAAAAACATCCTCTAGTCAAGCAAATAAATTGGGCATCAACTCGGCCTGAGTATCACTTTCAATAAACTTGCCAGACTCGGCCGCAGGATGTTGCCACCTTCTGTTGAAGTTTCCCCAGATGCACAGGACTTTGGCTGGAGGTCCACAATTAGCTTTTCCCAGGCTAATCATGCCTTTGAAGTGGCTTTTTAAATGCATTCAGCCATTAGGCATGCCGCCCAGATGCCTCATGCATATTGAAATAAGTTGCCGGCTGTCTCGGCCTGTGTCCTGGCATATATGTAATTAGCAATGCAGTTCGATTGATTCGACGCTCGTCGTATATCCTTTCAGACAGCCGGAAACAGGAAGCTGCTCCTGCGAGATATGCAATTAATTTAGAAAGCTTGCCATACAATTTTGAAGCTCAGCCAGGAAATGGCCCAAGCTCCCTCGAGTGCCAGTCGATGTTTCCGATTTTTTCATTAAAAATGATACAACGAAATGGAATATTTCTCATGAAACTTGCTATTATTGAATAACTAGGAAAAATACGAATTTTCCTTTGAATAACCCGCAATGCCGGAAATTAATATCTCGTTAAGCCCAAATTAAATCAAAATAAGTGAATAATAACTTGGCAAACGCTTGACAGATTTGTCATAACAATTTCGGCGGAACGAAACGAATCAGCCTGTGGCGCTGGAAAATATGCATTGCATGCAATTTACAGACCCGAAATTTTCCGCTGAAAAACATCAGAAAAGCAGTCACGACCAGAATGAAAATCTCTTGCTGTGTTTTCGCTGCATTATTATGAAACCAAGCATAATTTTGGCATATTTTTTTTGAGGGATTAGTGGCATAAGCAAATGTTTATAAGCGACAAAGTGCGAAGCCAAAATATTAAAGCCACTAAGTACTTGCCTTGCACTTTGCTATTTTGTTTTTAATGCAACTATTTTGTTGTTTGTTAAGTTTCCGTTAGGTATGTGTCATTCAGCCAATGGCTTAATATTATTTTTTGTTTGTCCTTGCCGGTGGAGAAAAGTTGACAGAGATTTATGGCACACTTGAAGGCGTCGTAGAGGAGCATCATCAATTTTAATAAAACCTTCTTTGTTTTCACATGCATGTGTGCATTTGAGTCTTCCGAGGAAATGTGTCCCAAAGCGAGAAAGTTTTTCCAGCAAAGAAATCACAAAAGGAAGCATTTGTCAAATAAAAATATAATCCGAGTTAAATTTATATCTTAAGTACCCTTCCACACCATAAACTATAAGTGCAGCTCGTCTAAACAATAAAGAAAAATCTATAAAAATAACCGGCTGAAAATTGATTCTCTTTTAAAGGATTTCCCCTTTTTTTCTCCCCAGTTGGATTCAATAATAACTCAGCAGCTTTTGTATTTGACGGCCATTATATACAACGACATGGAGGGAAAATGAAACAGAGGCAATGACAGCTCCGAAACAATTGCACAACTAATCAATGATGGTCATCAATGGCCAGTGCAGGGCGGAAAGTGGAGAGAGAAAAGAAAAAACATTAGGAAAACAATTAAACTAATTGACGGCAATTTATACGCAACAAGGACACAGAAACAGAGCGAAAAAATAAAGAGACGCCAACGAAAAAGAGAGAGAGAGAGCGAAACTTACACAAAAAACCAAAAGTTTTATGGGAGAAAATTGGAGCTGCAAAGTTTTTCACACAGAGCGTCGAAAAGTAAACCGCTAAAAAGGAGGAGAGTGTGCTGGAAAAATGACGAGGGGCGAGGGTCGAGGGGCGGGATCCATTAACTCTGCCACTAATGAAACCACATTGAAAGAGTTCCACCAGCGGCAACATCTAACTAATTGACATTGTCGGGGTATGAAATGCGATTTAATTCACTGCGCCACCAAATTTGTGATTGCATCGCGCATACGCCCCGTGTGACAGAGGCTGCATTTCGTTTGTTCGTCAAAAATTCCCCTTTCAGTACATTTTATCTCGAGCTGAACTTTGAATTTAGCTATACGGCTTTCAGAAACTGTCCCACAAAGGCAACTATTCCACTTCTAATTCCATTTCCGCCTTGAATGGCGCCCCACAAAACCAGAGGCAACCAAAGGCCAAAGAAGCTTTGACTCTTTCACTTTTAACGTATTTGTGGTATTGCATTCGTTGGTTTATACGCTTCTTTTGGAAAATAAAGTGAACTAGACAAGCAAAAAGTACGTTTTTTTTTTAAGAATAATAAATTGTTACAGTTTTCTTTACATTAACTTTAATTATATTTGATTTTGAGTACCTTTTTGCAGAGATAAAATTCGTATTATTATACTCGTATCTTTAAATTAAGTTTATACTTAGAAAAAGCTTTTTGATTTTATAATTTTTTTTATTATGAATTATAATATTATATTTATTATTTCTGCTAATGACATTTGGTAATTATTGTTGTTAATTATTAGGCTTTTAAGCTTTTATAAAAAATTAGATTTTATTTTCCCTCAAGACTCTAAGAAGCTTAGAAGAGCAGTTAATCGATATGGTTTTTGATATAATAGTTTGGTGAAACAGTCAATAAAAATAATGCCCTTAATTGTTACACGTTTTGCTTTAGTACTTATATAATAATACCTATTTTTTTTATAAAAAAAATTAAATTCATAAAATAATCAGTATTTTCTGATTTTTATTAGAAAACAGTCCCTGGTTTTCGTGCTTTAAATATTTTGTTGTATTTATTGCATCACTTTACATTAATATTTAATGACACTTCTCTGCTGTGCCAAAATAAATGAATTTATACCACTGCCGGGGAAAATCTCCTGTATTTTTTCCCCTTCTTTCCCGATTGGCAAACTCCTCATTAAATTGAGCTCTAAATTGCCGCAAGTTATTTCAGTTAATAGAAAAAATAACTATGTTTTTCTCCGCCGCACCATCTCCAGAGAAATTCAAGCACAAACTCCAAGCGCCGAGAGTAGTCCTTGGAATCCTCGGAACCCACTCCCGTAACAGGCCATTACACTGGCAAAGCTGTTTGCCGTCCGCATTGCGGTGGCCTGAGCTGTTTGTGCAATTGCATTAGGGAATTCCCCGCACCATATCCACACACAGTCCACATATATAAAATATTTATTACGTTTTTGTTTACCGTGCCGGCAGCGGGTGTGAAGTTTAATAAATTTTAAAGCTTGCTTGCTTGGCCTGCTGAGCGGGATTTTCTCGGTGCCGAAATTTATGCGGCCTTAAAAGTTTAGCACCCAAAAAACAAGAAACATGAGGAAGGGAACGCGTATTGGATAAGATGCTATCATTGTGGCAACATCAAAGCCAAGTGTCTTATCCGAACAATCCCAAGGCATCCATGGCAATTGATCCACTTAGACTCCTTCGGCTGCTCCTGCTCCTGTTCCTGCTTGTGATCCTGCTCCCGCTGTTTGCTTTATGGCCCCCTTGACTGCCGACTGTCACACACGTCCATACATTTATTAGCATATTTCCAGCCACACCCCGTCCCCCATAAGCCTAATGATGCTGAAATGTAAAACAACTGTGACCCACCGATCCCCCAAAGACAGTCGGACCCACTTCCAACCCATTGCTCCCTGCTCCGAGCTCCTCCAGCTTATGTGGAGCGACGGGAGACTGTCATTGGCAATTGTGATGTGGCATACTGATTTTGTTATTCTGCCAGCTCACTCCGCGTGACGTACGCGCTTTTTTATTTCCCAGACGTGCACGGAAATCGAAAACTGCAAAATAATCAGGGTTTAGAACTATCACTCAGATGGGAAAAAATTCTCGCGATAAAGCCAAGTCCACTCTGATAGTCATTTCCATGAGTAGTAGTTCTTAAGGGAAAGGGTGAGATAAGCCATTTAATATTTGCTTCAAAGACACTCTTTTTTTAAAATATAAGAATTAATGTTAACTAGCGGAAACACAGTCTGATTTAAGGATTTAATTTTTGATAATATACAAATGTATCGGATTCCCTTTTTTGTCTTTTATTTCCCTGCTCAATAACTCCCAAGTCAATTCGATTTCTTTAAAAGCTTGCAAACATTCAAGATTGATTGGCTGCCATTGTTTTTGCACCTCGTGGCGGAATGCATGAGTCCTGCGCGTCCTTTTGCTGCTTGGCTGCTGTCAGAACTCGCGGAGTCAGGCAAAGGATTTAACTTGACTGAAGAATGCAGCTGAGTGCCAAAAGTTTCCACTCCAACTTTCCTTGGACAGCAAAGTGCCGAGTTGGGGAGAACCCTGACTCTGACGTTGAATTGTTGGGCGTGGTGCTTACGAAAATGTTTCCTCAAGCCAATAAATATCGAAGCAAAAGGGCAGTGCAAATATTTAAATTTAAGTCCAAAGACTGCAGAATTAATTAAGAATCAACCTTGAGCCCTTTGTATATGTGGGGATTATCCTATACAATTTGATGGACCGAAATTCAATCAGAAATACGCATTCACCATTTGACTGATGATTGATTTTGGCACCCCGGCTGTGATGAATGCCAAAATAAATACCGATTTGGGCACCTCCTTGGCCAAATTGAATTATACGAAATAGGCTTATGGATGTCTGCAAATATAGAAGGGAAAATTCAATTTTCTGGCAATTGCCTGAGAATGGTGCTGGTCGAAATGGCCAAGAAAATCAGCGGGAAAAGGTAGATTTAATATACTTACGAGTACAATGTCATAAGCCTTTTTTTGTAGGACCAGGTGTTCTCGTGCCCAGTCTGCGGTGCGAGTAATTGTATGATGGAAAATTCTTGCCTTTTCTTCCATTTTCTTTTTGGTTGAAACGTTAATTAACAAAATGAACGTCTTATCATGACTGCAGCGGGGAGCTCATAAATTAGCAAAACTTTAGAATGTCCATCTGCCCAGGCAATTTAATCGTCACCTCTTTTCCTTTGAAGCTTTTCCCCTTTTTCAGGGGAAAACTCGCTGTTCGCAGGCATGAATGCACTCAGAGTGAAACTCAAACAGAATGCAGCTGAATGAACCAGTCTGGAGTGAAAGGTAAATGCGTGAATAGCTGACTGATTCAACGAGGGCCTAAAACACTCAACAAATTGGCCAAGAGCACTTGAAATCCGCTCGTTTTGTATAAAGTAAAATTGTCGCAGCTCTTTGAACTATTGAATCGTTTGAAGAAGAACTTAAAAACTAAATAAAATGTGTGCAGAATTGCTTGCCAAGTTTTTTGAAGACTTTATCTTTACTTCGATGAAAGCACTCATACGCAGCGTAGGCCCATTACTACGATTACTAAAATTTTGGCAAGTACTTGAGACTGTCATTACCAAGGGCTGCAGTAAGTTGGCCAAAATACTCTTGGCACTCATTCCGCGCTTACAACGAAATTTTGTAACCAATGGAGAACTAACATTTTCATAAAATGTCACCACATTTTCCAGGCAATGAAAGATAAATAAGATCCCAATTAGCTGACATCAAATTCATTTAGACATCCAACTCTGGGCTTTAATGATGGAAGCCACTCAAAGTTCGGCAGGCAATTAATGGCGCTTGCCCCAAACTTGTTTGGTTACCTCAGTTTGCCGGTGGGCAAAAATTCATGAAAATGCTGCTCCTGGCGGCCAGATACATCTCTCTCTCTATGGCGGCGTGGAGAGGAGTCTCTACATATTTTCTCCAGGCAAGCGCAAGCATAAGTTAAAAACTTTGCAGGAACAGTTCCCCGCCAGGCCATTCATTAGCATGCAAATTTGCAAATTTATCAGCTGTGGTCTCCGCTTGTGCACTCAGGAAAAACTAAAGGTGCTAGAGAAAAAATCTATAGCCATTTCTAGGTGTCAGAAAAAATATAAAATTATTTAATAAATATTTTATTATAGCTCTTGTATGTTTTAAATAATAAAATATTTTTATTCATATTAAAATGCGGTCTCTTTTGTTCCCAGTGCAATTGGACTCCCAGCCATGGTATAGCTCCTGGCTTTGGCCATGGTCTGGGTCTGGTCCTGGTCCTGTGAGCCCAACTTTACCGCACAATGGGCACTTTTAGGACTGGGCACCGCAGCCTGTTCCCTGGAAGCTGCCTCTAACTGCATTAGATCGCTTGACAAAGTTTTTCGCACAAATTATACGCAGATAGAAATCGAGCTGGCGGAACCTCCAGACGTATGTTAACGACACACCATGGAGCAACAGATGCTCCAGGATCTAAATATTTACGGTCAGGACCTTACAAATATGCCAGAGAGCTTTCTAGTTCAATAGGTTCCAAGGGTTTAAATTAATTGACCTTATTCTTAAAAGGTACATTAAAAAACTTGAAAATATTTATATTTCACAGATAAGCAAACTTTATACCGAAATGTAAATTTAATAATGCCTTCGGGCTTCTGCAACATTGCTTTCAGTTGGCCAATTATTGCCGAAGAAATTGTATGAGCGACTCTCTCTAGAAAAATGGTCAAAGAAACTACAGTTTGGGTGTTTGCTAATGATTACAAATGTCTGCGGGGCAATTCATGTTTATTTTGCAATTTAATGAAAACAAAAGAAATGTACACCTGTTGATATTTTTAATTAATTGGGTGCTCCTAAGGGCTAAACGTTGTAAAACAGGAAATAAATTAGTTTTGTATTATTTTATTAAGGTTTCTGTGGCCTGTCTTATTGACATTAATATAAAAAGGCAATTAAATTCAATGTCACTCATTAACAGATTCCTAAAATATGTTTTTCTAATTGAATTTATTTTTGTAATGATCTAAGCTGTTACTTATTTCCGCACTAGGCGTTACTAACCACAAAATAACCAGCTGACACACTTAATAATTATCTTTAAATTACAGGCCATTTTATTTTGGTGGCAATGATTTGCCCGACTTCTTTTGTTGTATCGCAATTTTCTTATCGTACAGTCCGATAAGCTCAGGGAAACCTCAAGTGTAAATCGATATGAAAATGTATATATGTTTATATTGCAAATATTGACAGAAGTTATTGATTACAAACGTAAACAGAAGCGGCGTCAGATGTTACTGCACTGATTTTAAAGCACTGATAGTGGCAATAAACATTAGTTTTCTAACCATTTTAAACTGATTTTCTAGGCTGCTTACTCAGCTGATAGCCAGGGTCGGAATGCTGACCCCTAAATAGATAACTTTGGAAAATACACCTGCCTGCGGTCCGCTACTGTCTTGGTTTTTGGAGTCGGAACCCTTGCTAATATCTGGGTATTAACTAACCACAAATTTAGGCGTACAAGGGCGTTGTCCGTGTTTTTGTTGGCTTTAGAAACTTGTGGGAGACACCCCCAGATAAGAGTGGAAGTCTGGTTCGGGTTTCAGTTTTCCAAGAACTGTGCTGCCATCTGCACAACATTATTAGCGGATGGTTTTATTGCAGAATCATAAAGGGACAATAAACTTGAGAGGAATATATTATTTGTGTGTGAAAAAATAAATAAATAAATAGAGTGAATAGAACTTGAAACAAAACGGGAAATAATTAATGGTTGACCGAAATAGCGGAGTTCAATACGAAAGAATGCCGTCTGTTACTTTCAGGTAAAAGTGATTACAAAACAAAATATATACGGAGGTAGCTATGTTTACATAAATTGGAAATATAAGAGTAATAACGTAGAAATAAATTAGATTTTATAGCACTATATAACATTAATTAGATTAATAAATTGTTACAATATTTGATAAAGATACAAAGTTTGATGCAAACGAATATGTAATTAACTAGAAACTAGACCTAGAAGGCTTCCTGTCTTACTTTAAAAGGGGATTTCGACGTTACTTCTTAAATCATATATATTATATAAAAGTAATAAAGAACGTAAAATCATATAAATAAATAAGATTTTATTTAGTGCTAGCATTAATTAGACTATGAAATTGTTACAATATTAAATAAATATATATTTTATAAAACTTAAGGTTGTGTCTTTAATGCAAACTTGTATTTTATTAACCAGAAACTAGAAACTATTTTATTAACAGAAGCTTTCTAGCTTTAAAGGAGATTTCTACGTTTCTTCTTATATCATAACCTAATATTAAATGATAGTTAATTAAATTATATTCATATTATTTACGGCAATAACTGTATTCACACCCAAAATCGCTCATTTGAAACGTTTCAGACACTTTATTGCCGTGGCAGACGTCTGTCATAATATCTTGCTTAATAAGTTTAACACATCCATTGTAACTTTCTCTGAAGCTGATGAGTCAGCGCCAAGGTTTTTCCTTTTTTCAAAGCCACAAACCAGACACAAACCTATACAATTGGTTAATGTATATAATGACGTCACATGCAGTGGATATTTTTACAATTAGCGCTGCCTTTGAAATAATTTGAGGAGTACATAGGATAGACTCATGTGGGTAAATATTTAATCCCCTCGAGATCGGCAAACACTGTTGACCCAGTAAACAGCCCCATATAGCCAAAGTCTAGACCCGAAAGATAACCGGCGGAATCTGAAATATATACAGAGAATCAGAGCTGTTTACAGCGATAGTTACCAATATTGACAAGTTGTTGTGACGACGCTGCCAGAGATCGTGAGAGATCTTAATACATAAGATTTATATACAAACACAGAGCCCAAGATGCTATATACTCGGGAATGGATCCAGAGCCAAGTGCCCTGATGAAGTGCAAATAGGCTAATAAATTAAGGCAATAATAAGGCTGCAATAGATTTATTTACACACACGGATCACACTCGTACACTCGTATACCCGTACGCTCGTACGGTAAAAATAGCAGGCTAATAACAACGCTAATCAGTTAGTCAAATATCGTCTGGCCGATAGCTCCGGCAATTGGAGTAACTGCCTCGAAAACACCTCAGTCTTCCCACTGACACGAGTCTGTAAGGGCGCGGAAAATCGCGCTATCTAGATCGTTGATCGATCGGTTTATAAAGCAGATTCCCCATTAATCTCAGATCGAGTTAATACTCCACAGCGGCTCGGTCATGTCACTCATTAATCTCAAGTCCAGCGACATGTACGACGAACCGATAAATCTGTGGAAAACGAAGCAGCGCGTTCATTATCACCACGATGTGGTCAAAGGCAAAAAGTGGGTGTTCGGGTACTAAATTCTCAACTGCAGTGGCACATATATACGGGAGAAGCATTATCTTTTGATTTTATAGTGAGGGAGTAGTGTCAAAATAAAATAAAATAAATATAAGTGTAAATAAATATATAAAACTTATTTTGAAAATGTTTATTTCAAAGAAAGGTCATTAAAAGTCATAATAGCTTTTATTTTTGTATTTCTCTAGCTTAGTTTATATTTTTTTCTACTAATTAAATTTGTGGAAGACAAAGTTCCATTTTTGGCTAATCTTAAGCGCTTTCTTAACTCTTTAAATAATTTTTATTATATTAATTTTTGCTTACAAATAAATAAAATAGAGTTTGGCCAATATTTTCCATAAAGCATCGACCACTTAATACTTTTATGTACTTTTTTTGAACGTAAATTAATAGAAATTCTTTTTGTTTTCTTTACCTTTTGTTCATAGTATTATACAAGAATTTTATCTAATCGAAAAAGTTCATCAAATCCGTATAGATGTCAGTGTCTTGAAAGCCCTAGCTCAAATTGCAGACACTGATTGCGCGGAACAAAAGGAAAAACGTGATCACTTAATGTTTATGCAAACAGTAACAACTTATCTAGCTCTTGATTGATGAGACAAGCGTCGGACTTGGTCTGATATACCCACTTATATACAAATTAGAGGCATTTCCAGAGGAACACGCGCAGTTTTCTTATCCTCGCCCGGCGATAATATCTCAATTTGCGGACAGGAATCGATCAAAAAGCAATCAAAGCACCGAAAAAATATCAAAAAGTGAGCGACTCTTTCAGGGTCAGGCTGGTAGCCCACCTGAAAGTGATTACAGGTTGACCAGGTAGATTCAGTCGTTCGGAAATCATTGAACTCGTCGCTTCTTGTGTATACGCGCCACTTGCAGGAAGCACTGAGTCCTTAGAGACCATCTCTAACCGGTTTTGATCCTTCGATAGTAAACAAACATCCTCCGATGGCTGTGATTATATAACCATTAGTGTGCCCAAGAAGTCGGCTTCGTTCTCCAGATCGCCTCCCAGCTCGCTGCCTCCCTCGGTTCCGGGAACACCTCCGCACTCCGTGGCAGCCACCTCGAACCAGGTGATCCGCTACGCCAGAACCTCCTGCGACCACTGCGGCCACCACAGCATTCCGGTCATGTCGCCGCACCCCATCTCACCGCTGGCCAAGTCCCAGACCAATCTGGATCTCGTGGAGCATGCCAGCCAGAGGCAGGCCCTCCTGCCGCTGCCCACCATTGGTATCCATCGCGATGACTCTGCCTGCACACTACAGGTGTCCCGCAGGCCCTCGCTGCTCCTGCAGGAGATACTCACTCAAAGACCTCCTTTATTCGGACGGAAGGATGGCAACGGTTTCCTGTCGCCGAGGAGTGCCAGAAATGGGTACTTTATTTGGTTATAAAATTAAGTTCAAGGGTTTTTTATGGGTTGCTTTTACAAAACTAATTTAATATTATTAATTTATATTTAATATTAAATATTTCTAGAAACCTGCAAGGAACAGCCAGCGGCAGCACAGCTACAATTAATTTACAAAGCGGAACAGCAAGTGCCAGGAATGGATCCACAGCCTTCTTTGATAATGGAGCCAAGAGCTATCAGGCCAAGCAGCAGAAGGAAAAGAACCGAAGGACTGGCAAGTGAGTAGTAAAAATCCTAATTCAGAATGGAACTGATTTTTAACAATTTTTTTAAAATTATTTTTCAGCGATGCCATAAGCTCAGCGCTGTCGGCCACCTATTGCAAGCTGTTGGTTCTGCTCGGCGTTTGTCTGCCCATCACGGAGGTGATATCGGAACAAATACCCACCTATGTGTACCAGGGATTCTACGTGTATCTCTATGCAGGCAGCATACTCTTTGTGATTTTTTTGTACATCAGTGCCTTCCGCAATCGATCGCTATTTAATGCCTTAAAAGACTTTCGTAAGTATAATTAAAGATTTTATATAAGCTTTAATATAAAATATATTTATATTTTCAGATGAAAAGAACAGCAATGTCCATCTCAAGCACAAAGTCACCCATTTCGGCAGCTTCTACCTGAGAGTGGGAGCCATTGCCTTTGCCATTGGCACCATGGTGTACTCTGGCCTGGAGTTTGGCCAGTTCTTCGAGCTGAATGGCCATCCCGGCTGCCGGGATGTTTTCGTGGCCATCACTCCCATCTGCCGGATGGTTCTGTGCATTGCCCAGGTGCAGTTCATCTTCCTGAACACCACCTACATGGACATGGCGCGGCACAAGGTGACCTCGAGGTTCGGGCTCATGCACATGGTGGCCACCAACCTCTGCGAGTGGCTGTACGTCTTGGTGGAGGAGACCAAGCACGAGATATTCCACATAGGCCAGCACGAGGTGGATCCCGCCCACGACCTGGTCATCCACAATAACTCCAGTCGCCCGGACTGGGCGGCGGTCAACGAATCCCTGCATCACCACCATCTCCCTAACTCCCACCTGACGGTCACGGATCCGCTGAACAGGACGGTGCTGGCCAATGTGAGCACTATTATTGCGAACATGACTGTGACGCCCTCACCCACCACGGCGCCCTTCAGTGGCTGCTCCCGCACCACCATCATGGGTGCTCTGGTCCAGCAACTGTCGCCGTTCCTCTTTCCCTGCACCATCGAGTACTCCCTGATCTGCGCCGTGATCCTTTTCGAGATGTGGAAGACGGTGAAGTCCATCCCGGACATTGACAAGACCCGCAAGAACTCCGTGAAGCCCGTGACCCAGAAACCTGCTCATCATTTCTCCGTGGACTGCTCACAGTCGCACAAGGGTCTCTTCTTTGGCATCCTGATCATTGTGATGACCATTATCTCCATGATCATGTACTTTGTGCTTTATACTCAACCGGGATACGAGCTGGTGGCCACCCAGGAGGTCACTCTGTGGGAGACCTTCATGTACTTTATGTGCGCTTCGGCTGTGATAACAGGTGAGATGGGGTTTAATTTATTATATAAATTCATTAAACTAATATTTCCTTACAGGCATGATCCTCATGCGTGATCTGCGCTACATCAAGGACACCAGCGACGAACACCACTCGATGGACCTGGACAATCTCCTGCTGATTGTGGCCCAGACCGGCGTGTATCTGTATGGGATGTTCAGCATCCTGGGCAGCTACTTTGCCAAATGGGACACTGTGCCGGATCGCGTCGAGGGCATTATTGCGGAGGTGTTTGGGGTGGTTCAGACATCGCTGCAGACCATGTTCATCCTGCACGCTAGTCACCGGCGGTGCAAGGGAGCCAAGCAGGTGAGGAGGAAGCCGGGCAGGGAGATCATCACGTTCCTCCTGGTGGCCAACATTGCCATCTGGTTCGTGAACACGCTGATCAAGGGACGAGCCGTGTTCCGGGAGTCGCACCTGGAGTTCTTCGGCGTCTGGGGTTGGACCATCATCACTCACATCTCCATGCCGCTGGCCATCTTCTATCGGTTCCACTCCACGATTTGCCTGTTTGAGGTCTGGAAAATCACCTACAAGGCCAAGGCGCATTAGGTCTTTTAAAAAAATACCTTTGATTAGCTATCATTTGCTTTCTTTTCTAAGTTAATTTAAAGTCCGAAGCCTATAGTTTTGTGCATTAGTTAATTTATTTTTAAGTGCGAAATCAGTCGACCTTTATGGAAACAAATAAATCATTAATTTATTCCACGAGAAAAGTGTTTTTAAAATTATTTAATTTTATTTATTTAATTATTTAATATTGATTAATTTTTGTTGGTAAAAATGCTGCTGAAAGCTATAACAAATAGACAGCAAGCACACTTTTTATCACTTTGACTGACATTTCGTGACACTTGTATGTACTTTTCTGTTGGCAGTTGAGGTGCCAAAAGATTGCACACTTATTTTGATTACCTAATTTCACTTGACACTTTTAAATGGTAACAGTAAGTAAGCCCACAAAAAGTGTCATTCACGTGGTCGATTGGCAATTGGAGTTAAGTCAACTTTCGGCTTTTTTCTAAGGGAAAATAAGCTATCAATCAGGCAATAAGCAAGCCAGGTGTCTCATTAATGATGATGTAATTCTTTGTAGCAAATATATAAGAAATAAAAGTTTTACACATTTCTGCTATAAAAATTCCACTGCGAACTTCTGAATAAATGTTATTTGCTTACAAATTGCCTCGATCTATAAACACCCCATAAGAAATTGCGTGGCGCAAAAGCAAAATCAGGTATTCGCGTATCGAATGTATCGGGGCTGACATAAATCTTATGCCAGGAAAGGCTGAGGCAGGGCAGACAATTGACAAATCGGCGTTTCCGTTTCCTGTTGCGTGAGCTCCGCCCAAGAAAAATGTCAAAATGGGGCGGCGATTGACATTGAACGGATACGGATGCAAAGGAAAAGCCAACTGTCTCATGGGCATAAATTTGATATGCCCGAAATCGGGGAGTCCATATCGATGCGATGCGATGCGATGTGTGTGTGGGTGAAGGACTTTCGAACCGAAACATCGAGGAAGGTAAATAAAAAGGCATTGAGCCATGAAGTTGATGAATTGGCGCATTTAAATTATGTATTTATGGGGAAATCAGGAGGAGCGAGGAGCAATTGTTATTCAGGTGGCACACACAGCGATAATAAACGGGCAATTTGGGGTTAACAAATCGAGTGATGTATGGCTTTATCACATCCTTTCGATGAGCACGTGACTGGAATCTGTAAAAGAATTAATAGGTAAACAATCAATTTATACAGTCAACTTTAAGCTATTGATACTCATACTTTCTAATTAAAATAAAGGGGAAAAAATAGAGCAATAAACAAATAAACCTTTTAATAAGATTCCCCTAAAATTTAATCCCATTCGAAATACACGTGACTTGAGCGTATTTACTCCTAAGATACAATGCAATTATCGAGTAAATAAGATATATAATCTAATAAATAATACATTACGGTCTAGGAGAATTCCAAACAAATATAAGATCTTAGCCAACAAGGCTATAAAAATACTTTAATACGTATTGCATTGAAATCTTAAGCCATTCCAAATAGCCATCATAATTAGGATGGAAGCGCCACTTTCGACGGAAAGGTGCTAATTGCCGGTAGAACAGTAAAAAAGAAGCACTCAAAAAAGTCGAAACGAGGAAACTAATTAGAGCTCTGAGCAGCGGACACAAGCCGCTACCCATTACTCTTTAATCAGTAATGTAAATAATTTATACCGAAACGAGTTCAAGTTCAAGACAACGACAAGACTCCGATTTCAATGGACTTGCCTCGATTGTCAACATTAATAAATCAGCTGGGAAAAATTGCAGTCGATGGCATTTTTTATGAAGCCATCATCGGCGTGCCAACAACTATGCCAGATGTCAACTGCCGCCTCCGTCCGGGAAAATAGAATCAGGATCTCTCCGCCAGCGGGGAGCTGAAAAGATGTTGTAAATGGAAATGACGCGGAAGCGCGAAGGACAATGACGGACGTCGACTGAGATGACGATGACGATGACGAGTTTTGGAGCTGATGGTGCTGTTTGATGCCGACCTCCCGGGCGCCTTTTCGTGCCGGAAATGGCATCGCAATGGAGGTGACACCGCTGCGGGGACTTTTGCAGCGGAAACGGAAATTTAAAGGCAAGGCGAACGGGCAACTAAAACTGGCAAACAAGCGGCGAATGCTAATCAAGATGGGAAGTCTGCAAGGAGTCACTGCGGAATGGCCGGAAAATAATGGTCATTGGGCTGATTCACTATAAAAACGAAGTTTTTTAATGTAATTAGTTTACCTTTAGAAGGGAAATAATAAATGAAGAGTTCAAAAATAAATTAAAATTAATTCAAACTAATTTTTGACTAGACAGTGCGAACATTTATTCTATCTAAAGCAATCAATGAAAAGTTTATCCCTATCCTTCTCAATATCTCTCGACTTCACATGGCAGGCAAAACTTTATGCACACTTGCTGGGAAGTGAAGCCAAGTTTCGAGTGGAAGAAGTGCTTTTATTTGTTCGATTTAAAAATGAATTTCTAGGATGCCTGGATATGCCAAGAAGTTTTCAGCCATATATTGTTGTAATAAAAAGTTCTGGATACGGAATTAAAATTGATCAAAATTGATAAAAGTCAATTGGGTTGAAGTCTCACTATACCTTGGAAAATATACCAATGCAACCCAACATTCTCTAGGGTAAATGTCTCTCTCAAAAAATGCTTTACAAGCTGCAGCTAAAAGTAAATAGAAATAAAACCATTTGCTCTCCATTAAACGAAACCGGAGAGGGACAAGCATCACGTAGATCGAAAGCATTTTTCCCGTCTTGAGGACAGAAACTGAAACAAAACGTGTTCCTGGTGGAAAATCCTCTGTGACTCCCCCTTCTTACCCGTTTCTCAGCTGCTTTGGCACCCCAAACACGTAAGCCACGCACATGGATGGCTAAAGACATTAGAACGACACAATTAACCTTTTTAAAGAAGGATGTCAACAGTTGCTGACGGGTTGTGTGTGTGGTTTGGGTTATGGGTTATGGTTTATGGTTTAGAGCTTAAAGGGCGGCACAACAATTGATGCCACTTGAGGTTTAACTGAGAAATCTTCATTGGGAAATGGCGGCAAAATAAGATAAGATATGTTAGAGAATATATTTTATATATTTATAAACAAAATATACCAAAGATAATTTGTAAATATATGTGCCAGTTTGCATATATATTAGTACTTTCATAATTTATTATTTATTACATTTAATTTAATGTCTATATTTTTCCTACCCCTCCCATAGATTTTCTCACCTTTAATGAAATTTCCCTTAAGGTATATTAAAATGTGCACTTCGCCCGGAATATATATCCTTTTTTTTTTTTTTGTGGGCCAACACAGTTACGCAAATATGGTAAAATTTTAATAAGATACCAAGGAAAGCCTGAGGCACTTTCAATTTGTTTTGAACGACAGAAACGCGAACTCCCTTCCGCTCGAGCCACAAGGCTCAAGCACATGGGATAATTTCCCACTCGGTAGGTACATTCTTGAGGCCAACGTAATATTTTCTGTTGAGTGGAAAATTAAACACAAGCTTACCATGGCGACGAAAAGACTAAAATATCATATTGCAGCTTGACTGTAATAAGATTACGTTTGAGATTGAAATCCGCGCGCGACTCGAATTTCAGCAATCGGCTTAAAAGTTGTCGGAGGAAGTTCGGATTTTTGCGGATTTATTCAGAGCTGGAGCTTGGATAAATGCCCCGAAACTATGACGAGAAATGCAATCATTTAAGTTTAATGAACTGTGCATAACGCTCGCCTAATTGGTTATAAAACTTGGCCGACTTCTGTTGTTTTCTTACGGCGAATGCAGCAGAAATTGACTGTGGTGCGCATTGAACTGCTATATAAAATTTAGTGGCTATATCTAGTTATTGCAATTCTCTTTTTTATGTCCATATTTTATGGCCACCCCATCGGGGTCCTAGGGGCCTTGGAAAATATTCAATTGCGATGGAAGGAATGCGCAAAGCTGTCAATCATTGTCAGTTTTTTCTCTACTTTATTTTCCCACTGTCACACATGGCGTATGAATGATTTGTAGAGTAGGTGAGTAGATATGAATAATGAAATGAAAGCAAATGTCGCAAATGACAATCCAGGCAACTTTTAGTAGTGGATAAAGCCAGAAAGCTTTAGAACAAAAATTGGAAAAATACACAGCGAATAAATAATGAAGAGAAATCCTTAGGACACCCACAAAAGCTCACTCGTATATCAATTTTATGGGTCGCAAAATAACTTTTGCCGCCGAAGCGCAAACGTGTGAAAAATCGGCAACAACGAAAACAAATCAAATTGCGGCCCAAGTACAGGGCATTACCAAAGCCAACAGAAATAATTCATTTTCCCGGGCCCGTGTTTTCTATTTTATTTGGGGCATGAGGTGCACGTAAGATAAATGTGGCGCGGCAAATAATAAAATATTTATACAAAATCCGGCAGCAATCTCGGATGCGCCGAATAGAGAGAGATACGTGAATAAACGTTTTAGTTTTGGGGCTTTTTACCGGCTGCCGTTCCAAACAATTGACTGATGGACATTTGATGGAAGGATCACATCACGTATACGCCCCGGGGACGTGCCCAAACTGAAACTTTCGCTAGAACCTTTTGCGGGTCAACAAATGTGACACTTTTCAATATTTATTCTGTAAATGGCCGTTAGATTTCACTCAGCTGCCGGAAGGAAGTCTCCTTTCTCGGTAACCAAATGTAAGCTCAATACGTGATTTATTTGTATTAATTAAGAGGAGGGTGTAAGTGTGTGTGTTTGAATGGGAATACTTTTATCGAAAGAGGGTTTTATGAGGGGTAAGTCCTCAAGACTTCACAATGGCCTTTTGCTGGGGCCTTTGGGATATAGGGACGGCTATTTCCCAAGATAGTTGCTGACCTTTTAATGGGATTCGCCGCTTCCTTTGGAATTTCAAGTAAGTAGTTCTTACATCTACATACATCGTAATTCCCTCCGATTTTATGAATCAACAAATGCCATAAAACTTGATAGAAAACGTCCTTCGAATCTTCTTCTTGGTTATCTTGTCCTGTAGCGTGGCTTACTTTTTTTTATTGTTTGTGTTACTATACTGTAGCTACTTTAACTACAAGTACTTCAAACTTCCCAAACGTCTTCGGTCTACTATGGAATACTATGTTTGTGCAATCACAATTCGAATTTGATGGCTGCGCTTGACTCTCGATGACTTTTCTCAGCTCTGTTGCCAAAATGTATTCCCAAAAGTCGATTGCATTTCAAGCTCAGTCAATTGTGAAGCAAAAACAATGCCACAATATTTTTTATTGGTTTTTTGGGACTGGCGAAGCACTAAAAATTCATTAGACTTCGATGTATACTGCCGGAATTGCAACTCCCATTTTCATTCGACTTTCTCTCTTGGGCATGAATTATTTATTTACGATTGCCATGGTTCAATTTTGTATTAGGACTTCAGGGCCATGTGGTGCAATTCGAAAGATTGTGGCTAAGAGTTGGAAGCAAGAGTAGTACCTGACTTTATTGGCATTTCTTTAAAAATTGGGATTTCTAATTAAGAGGAGAATTAACAGTTAAGAGGAATTTTTTGTTTATTTTCAGGGATGCCTTCCTTAGCACAATACATTGGTCAACTTACTTAAAACCGCATTGCAATCAATATTTTCCGATGATTATACCTACACGAAATGCACACAAAATGAATTCATATCTAGATGCTAGTATTCTGAGCTCAATATTCAATTATGTTGTAGTTTTGCCTAATTAACAGCAGTATAAATGCCTGTGCATCTGCCTGAAATGAAATTATGGCATTACATTTCTTGTTGCTTATCGCATTTGGTGCTTGTGCAAGTAATTAACTTTCTTGTTTACCCACATGACCAACAAATTCCGGAGAACCCTTCACCTAATGCTGTTTTTATGCCCGCCCCCACACTGTGTGCTATCTGGTCCATGTCCTCCTCTGTTCCTGCATCACTCTGCCTCCATCCCAGTGGTGCCATTAACGTTTTTCCATCATGCGGCCGCTCTTGCAATTTAGATAGTTGCATTTTGCCCTGGCCTCACTTGGCACAAGCTCAAAGTTAAATGGAATTTAATATAAAATGAAATACTTTTGATTAAACCAATTAGGAACTTTGCAACAATTATAGGAGCAGTTGAAACTTTAGAGGTCTAAGGTAAGATAAAATCAGTTTCTCACATGAATTATATAAAATAATGAATTAAAGTGGATTATCGCAGTGGATCACATGTCAAACACACTTCCTAAACCAATAAAAACTGAACACAAACACTGCCAGGAAGAAGGATATTGGACACCTGCCACACTCAATTAGCCTCCTTCCGATCCAATTATGTTGCTTCCCTTGTGGGCGAATATAACGTTTGTAGAATATTTCATAAATATAAGCCTCCCCCGATTTTTATGTCACAACGGTTTTGGTTTCAATTTTTTGTTTCCATGTGGGCTTTGGTACGAACAACATTTATATATGGCATTTACACTTATCAACATTATGTTGGGCGACGCCTGTTTGTGGTTATGCGCCGCACATTCGGGTTAACATTGCGTATGAATAATTGAATATGTCCTGTTCTGCACGCTCTTTTTTGTTGCCGGTTGTTTGATTAATTGTGCACACACGGCGTGTGTGCTCGTGCTGGGTAAAAAACGAGATGGCTCCATCACACTTTAAAGCTGGGGACAGCAGATGAATTCAATTGCATTTCGACCGCAGAAGAACGGACAGCTGACCTAAAAAAGTATACGCAAAAGGAACATTAAGACAGAATGGCAATTGCTCAAAAAAAAAAGGCAGAAAATATTGTGTAAATATGGCTCGTTCAAAGCCACAAATGGTCAGCATTTTAGTTGGATAAGAGTTCAGGAATCATCCATCCAAATTTAATGAAAAAAGACAGTGGTTGTCGATAGATATAACCAATATACTAAGATTAAATATTTATTTAATAAATTAATTAGGAGAGTTCTGCTTGTGACTTTTGTAAATATTGATTGACGTTATCTCAATATATCTCTATATAAATTCTCAACCCTTAAAGTTATGGATTATATACCAATAAAGTATTAAAAACCTAATTAAATTTAGATTTTCCAATATAAATGTTAAAGTGTCAGTGTAAAATGTAGCCAGATCCCTCCATAGCTTACCCTCAGAAATGGCGACGACCACAACCTCGATTTGCATTTGGTTAGGATACTTTGGCATAAAGGTAAATTCAGTTCAATGTTCTGCCGGCGATGGGAAAATGCAATCGACAAGCGTTTTGAAAGGCAAGGAACTGCCTTTGTGCGCAGTCAAAAGGCAGCAATAAAATTACTTGCGTCACACAGCGAGCTGGGAATTTGAATCGAATTGCAGCCAAAGATAAAATGGCAGCAGACATATATTGTACGTATAACCATGCATGTGAATGGGGGATAAAGGTCCTGATTAAAGATTTCTACTCTCAGCACAATTTGCATTTGCCGGCCAATCTGCAGCAGAAAGGTGAATACTGACTGGAAGCGCGATTGGGGGATTCTGGGACTCGGGGATTCTCGGATTCCCTTGAGCGACATTTCTGTGATTTGTTAAATGATACGCTGTGCTTTTTTCCTATTTAATGTTTAAGCTCATCGTATGTGCTTCTTTGGATATAGAATACTTGGCATCATTAACTGAAATGTATATGAATAAAAAATGGGAACATCGTTATAGAGCTAACTATAAGTTAAGTTAAGGATATACTTGTAAGTAGTACGATTATGCATTACTTTAAAGAATTTATTTATGGATTCAAATTTAACTTTAACGATCATTAAATTGTTTTTTTTTTTTTTATATTGCTTTATTATTATATTGCCTGCCTTACTTGCCAATTTATTTATCTAACTCAAATTTGCTGGGAGCTCAATGGGATAAAAAAGAAATAAACCTAAACTGTCATGAACTATTTTTATGTTCGCAAATCGCGCATACGCAGTGTCTCCCATATTGCGGAGGATTCCACTTGCTAAGTCTTCATTTTAAAAGCCTAAAATTGCGGTCATAAAACTGAAGATTTTAAATAGTTGTCCAAATGTGTATTTTATATTTACGACAAAAGGAAATGGCCCCGTAAAAGTGCCTTCATTTGTTCATGGAATATTTAAATGCAAATAAAATTATTATTTCAATTAAGATAAATTATTTGATTACTTTATTTTAACAATATAAATACATCGGAACGGTGAATAAACATGTAAAGTGTATAAAATACTTTTACCACTGCGGTCATTGGCTTTCATGATTGAATATTGTTTATTTTAATTATACATATTCAACCATAAAAACGAATTAAGCTTTTAGTACAAATTAAATTAAAATAACGTAAGCTGGAGTTTCCACATTCTACCAAATATTTTAATCAAAACAAAACAATGATATAAAAGCGTTTTATGAACCTTTAATGATATTCGGCAAAAGGGAGGGAAGGCAGGGAAACCATCAAAATTGACTATTTGCTATTGATTACAATGCATTTGGAAAATTAAATCATAAAAATGCAAATTAATGTATCTCAAGCTATAAAGGCGAATTGTGGGCCGCCGGAAGAAAATGTGCGGAAGTGAAATTCAAATAAAGTATTTTTGAATAATCTTTTTTCCCATAAAGTGGACCAAATTGATTCCAAAGGAAACCTATTAAATTCACCAAATCATACTCAGCTTTGTTTCAATATAATCCTAATAGATTTCCTTGGATAATTACATGGAAAGTTATTAGCTGCTGACCAGAAACTTAATAATCAGAGTGTTGTGTGAGGCTCATAAATTAAAAAACAAAAACTCCCGCCTTCCTCTTCACCGCCAAATCTAAAAGTCCATGAGAGATTGCAAAAGTTTTCTCCCTTTTCATACTTTTTTTTACATTTTTTTTCTTCAAGGGTCCTAACCCTTGTTAGTTCTTCGCCTTTTTATGTTTCCACGGACTTTTACAGGCGCTAAAAGCATGTTAAATATCTGTCAACGGTCCAGAGTTTAGCCACAAGACTTTAGAGGAGTTGCCCCGAGTTTACTTGCTTTTTTCTGCAATCAGCCAAGTGTACGGTAACTAGTTTTAAATTAGAATATTGGCTTGAGGGCGAACTTCCACAGCTGTTCCTGCTGACGCGTAATAAATCATCTTTGATTTGCGATTGCATAATGCTCTCATTGCACACTGTCGGGATCCCTCAAATTAGCGACTCAATTACTAGGGTCACACACAGTCCCGGCACACAATTACCCACAAGCAGAATATTGTCAGCCGGACATTTACAAATTTGCGGCCAACTCTGAAGTGTGATTGCGTGTATCTCAGATTGTTTCGCGCTAATTGACGTGGAACGATAATTGATCACTTAAATTACTTACCTCATTATATGGATATTCATACAAAGGTATGCTCAGTACGACTTTCATTATGTAATTTGTTCTTCCTCTTAAAATTAATTAAAGTTGCTTGCCATTTAATAAAAAGAGCTCGAGTTGTATAAATTTGTGTACAAAAATGCTGGCTCTGTCACCCTTGTCGCCTTGCTAAGGCCACAGTAATTTCATTTTCTATTCACCGTCTCTCAGACATATTAAATTTTAGTGCCTGCCACATAAGTGAGTCGTCACTTAGTTGCACTCCGAGGGCAATGAAAAGTTTTGCCCGGAAAATGCGGCTGGGTTCGTCAATGTTTCGCATGAAGGTTGCTGCGTGTCTGCCAGAGACTTTATGTTATATGGTGCTCTATATATTCGCATTTATGGTGCGTCACATTCGAGCAGTCAACACACTAATGCACTTAGTCTCTGATAGTAATGTGCTCATAATTTTCAATTAAAAACTTGAGGCAACAATGACTTAATTTTGAAATGGGTAAGCCTGACTGGGGGAAGTTAGTTACCGGGTTCATTACAAACTATGGTTAACTATGCTTATAAATTTGGTATAGAAATATTTTAAAGTAATTAAAATCTTTAAGGGAATGGTTTAGTTTAGTTCTCGGCAGCAACAGGTTGCCACCCAGAAAAGTCTCAGTTTAACTGTGACAAGTTCCACACAATGCGTAAACAAACAAAAGGAACCGAGGCTTGCAACGTGTTGCAACGAACATGTTGCCTGGTAGGGAGAGGCTTTGCGAACATTTTCCCCGAATTAATTTCCCTTTTCGCAACATCCTGTTAGCTCGCATCCTGTTAGCTTATTTTATCAGCATCCCGAGTCAGTCCAACACGAATGCTGGCCAAAGAAATGTGGTTCCTGGCGTTAGCGGATCTCACACTAGATTTTTGAATTGAAAATACGAATAATGAAAGTACCAAGTATTATCCTTTGGTCTATTATTCATTGTATAACGTTTACGCTTCATAATCCCTTTGAATTGTGCTGACTAATACAATTTATTGTCCAAATCCAAATCCTTTAAGCGAAAAACAAAAAGGACTTACACACGTGCTCAAGCGAGAAAAATCCGAGAGGTTTAGGCACACGCATAAATTATAATGGACCCTCATAAATGCCACAACCCGTAACCGTAGCCGTTCTTTGTAATATCAAGCGTCGTTACCTTTATTGAACTTGATAGTGAGCTCCACACCCCTGACCTTGCTGCTCCTGGTTTAATAATAGCCTTAAGCTTTAGCATATTGAATACTAATTGCCAGATTAGCAGACTTGGCACTGAATATGGAATTACTAAACAAAACCAAATGGTTTAAACGTAAGAGAGGAGAATTTATTTCATGGATTAGTCTTCGCTTAGGTAGATATCTTGTTTATGTTAGTTTGTAAATATTATCATTATAATTTGGTTTAAATGTTGTTCGCGCCACAGGGCGCTTAGTTTTCAGCGGCAGTGTGGGAGCGAGCACCCTCGCTCTAGCGCTCGCCCGCTCTCCCTCTCATCGGCCGTTTTTCCCGCTCCCTCCGTTCCAACCGGGAAAGGGAGCCTCTCCACCGGCGGCAGCGATGCACTTTTTTCTGTTTAGTTAAGTTAGTCTTAAGCAAGCACTTGTGCAGTGAAGCAGTAATAAACATTTTTGTGAAGCCAACGACGCCGCCACCACTCTACTTCTTCTTCGGGTCAACTGGGACATTTTCCGCAGCCACCGATCGCCACCGACCCTCGAAGGAAGTCGACCAACTTATCCGGAATTCCGCCCACTCCATTTCAAATGTGAAAGAGGAATTAATTTCATAGATTAGTCTTCGCTTAGGTAGATATCTTGTTTACTTATAATTTGTAAATATTATCACATAATTTATGGTGAGAGCCAAGCGATTTTCAGACTGTCATAATAAAATCCTGGCTAAGAAATTTGAAATTTTATGGTGGACCATAAAAAGCCAATCTAACAGCTCAAATTATTAGCTCTCATAAATCTCAAGCGCTAGACAAAAGGCAAATTTACATTTAGATTTATAAACGTGACTTAAACAGCACCTAAAAGCTTAATGATTTAAACTTCTCTTTTAAATAAAAAATATTATTTAAGGAGAAAACCTATAATACAGAAAATATAGTCTGTACCTGGAAAGATTGTTTTCCTTTGACTAAACAAAACTGGCGAATCGAACAGCAAATTGAAACTGGCGGAGGCAAAGGCTAGGGCAAAATAAAAACCCCAATTGATTTAAAATCCGGCCAATAAAACTGCAACAAAATCGAAGCAAAGTGAAAGCAAACAAGTTGCTTACACACCGATAAAATCAAACGGGAATGGGAAAAAAATTCAAAAATAAATACGCGATTCAACACAATTGCAGAGGGTGAGGGTGGGAGTGAGGTGTTTGCGGGGGAAAAAGGCAGCGCGGAAAAACAATAAGAAACCGAGAGCAGCGAATATAAAATCTAAAATTGACCATAAACCCGACGGTGGCCCCAGAAATGAAGATAAGCGGCAAAGGAGAAGGAAACACCAAATTGATATACGCTCCCTTTTGTTTTTTGGGGTGCTCCTTTTCGTAACCGGTATTCACAGAAATAATACCCCTTATTATTTTATTTTAAATATGTAAAAATCGAGATATTAGAAATTATAATAAAATAAATTATATACCACTCAAAAAAAAAAACACAAAACTAAATGAGTTTTATTATTTACTTCACAAATTTTATGATTTCAAGCCTGGGTATTCTACGGTCGCAACACTCGACTGTACCGTTTATTCTCCTTATTTTTTTCGGGACTGCCATTTTCGCGCTGCGCTCAAGGACGAAGCGTAATTTGCTGGGCAGGCTTGGGGGTGAGCCAGTGCCATCATAATAATTTAAAGTGGAACTGATAATCTTTGGCAGGCTAAAGTGTCCTTGGCTGGCAGGGAAAGGCGAAAAGGTGGCTGAAAGGCGGCGGCAAAAGTGCTTAAATAAAGCTGTTGTTGTTCTTGTGTTTGCTCAGCCATCTTTGTTTTTCAGCATTCAAAATGTTTGCCAGCATTTGCGACTCGAGACAAAATTCATGTCACTCGAGATGCTCTTGTTCAAGCTGTTGGCTCCGACAGCACAGCATCGGCATAAGCTTAGTTTATTATCAGTTTTATGCTAATCGATTTGGGGACACTTGCACCAGCTGTGGCATCAAATACTGTTGAAAAAAGTTTAAAATTAAACATGAATTTGGGGTTTTAATAAGGTATTTGGAACTTTGTGTCTAATTCGAGAAAAAAAGGTAATTTAATTTTGAATAATAAAGAAATAACTAATTATTTAATTTAACAGTAAGCTTATATATCAGAAAACCCTGAGACCAATCTAGCTAGGATGCCAATAATAAAAGTTCAAACCCCATTAAGAGTGAGGCATAACCAGGAATAATTCAGCTCACAATTCATCTATTTCAGTAATCAACAATAGGCTCGTATCTATAATAATCATATTACACACTGAATTTTCCACACAAATTGCAATTTAGAACAGGAACAAGAGCAAACAAGCAGAGCAAAATTCTACATGCCAATTTCTCACGCAAATTCGCAAACAATCGTACTCAAATGCATGTGTTCAGTTTGAATTGGATTTACAGATGTATGGAAATTGTTTGAGTTTGCCTACTGAAGAATGCAATCGAATAATGTGGGCTAAACTGATGCATTTATACACCAAATTTTAACAGTTAGATAGCCCCTAGAAAGTTATTAAATTGGTGAATAATAATATCGATGCATTTATATTACCTAAAGAAATATGTACTATTTCAATTATTTTTACTAGTGGCATAAATCCCTTAAAAATCCATGGAGCTTACTTTTGTGGATTTATACCAAACGTTTTTTGTTCTTACAAAGACCTTTAAGCACACATATTCTAATTCTACAGTTGTGAAAAAACTAGCGTAAAAAAAATATATGAAAAAAGGAAAATATCAAGAAAACATCCTGTGTAGCTTAGAACCCTTTTTATCAAGTCAAATATGTAAATGACGCTGCCAAATGTGTCCAACTCAAGTGAGAACATATGCGGCTCCCGGTCAGTTGCTTGCCACTTTTTTTGTTTCGCCTGACAAATCTGATTATGTTATTTAGATTAGCCACAAAAGTCGGCTGTCAGTTGGCAGTAAACCTTTTTGCTCTCCCCGTTCCGTTTCGGCCACATGAGGTAATCATAAATTATTACACAACATGCTATTCCCTCCCAACTACCCAATTTCCTTAAAGGCTTTTTCAACGCACTTCGAGTGACCCAAATTGGGTGAATTTCAGTGAGCTTTTCGGTTGTCAGAGCCCATGAACGTTGGGCAGATCAAAGGGGGAAGGCATCAATTGATGCTCACCTGCCTGCTTTTTGCCTGGGGCGTTGATTGCAAATCTTCAAGTGAGTTTGACAGCACCTCCCCTCAAAAAAAGCACCGAAACTGACAAGACACGAGCTCCAGCAGAAGCAGCTCAAAAAAAAGAAAGAAAAAAGAAAAGGCAAGCAGAAGACGCCGTGCAAACACGCATGGAGCTAACAGAAATTGGATTTTATGCTTATTTACATTTGCCTTGCCGGCAGCCAGCAGGTGGAACACCTCCGAAAAAGAGGTTACCCCATGGATATGAGGGATATCCCCCCGTGTGAGCATATCAAATATACATACATTCATCCATTCAGGATTTAACCAAACTTGGAAAAACGAGAGCGAGAGCGATAAAAAGTAGGCAACTTTCCGGAACAAAACGGATCGGATCCATTAAAGCCAACTGTTGCTGGCCATATTCTGTGAAATTTATACGCGTTTGCATATCGATTGAGTTTCCATCGAATGTTCATTTTTTTCAATGATTTTTTAAGCAGCAAGCTGGTGTCGCTTTTGCCGGCTTTTATCCGAGTGGCTTAAATATTTGAGCAGCCTTTCAAATAAAGTTTGTATATCCTTTAATATAAAGATATGGGATCTGTAACTATTTATTAGTAACTTGGAATCTTTTATTTTCCAAGATATATCATCTAGTATTTTATAAAATTAAACACACTTTATGCGTAACGAACTTTCCTTAGATTAATTTCCCCCACCAACTGCTTACACATATTTCTTGATTTTATCGATCGAAATGTAAGGAATGTGGCGCACTTTGAAGGTCGTCCTAGCGGGTATCCTTATTTATATTTTTCTTCGAAATTTATGCACTCCCTTTGAGGCAGCCCAAGTGGTCCCCGGGGTATAATAATAATGATAGCAGGCGACCGCTGAATGGGGCGTATGGGTAATTTATGATAAGCAATTGACTTGTTGACATGACCGAGGGCACATCTCCCTGTCTATACTATACAGAATGTATGTGTTCGCATGCATTCCCTCCCAAGATTGCAGATAGCCCCGGAGCACTCATAATCCTGGCTCAAAGAAGAGCGCCAACAAAAGAGCCACAGATCCCCGGTAATCTTTGGCGTAATTGACATCTGATTGGAGAAGCATCTGGCCGGGTGCCAGGTCCGCGGCGGCGGCGACGACTACGTGCTACCTGGCTAATCACACGGCCGTGACGGCGGGGGTGGCCGGCGGTGTGGATGGGAGCGACAGGTGATGAGGCCGCTGCGGCCAGGCGCGGTAACTAAAATCCATGTGAAAGCCAACACCTTGTCACCAGGTGACGGCGCCACCCACGCGAAGCCCCGGACGTGACATGTGCTTGTATAACTTCTGACGAGCCAAATATAACTCAGCAGGGCTGGGAAAGCCGCTCGGTCAGCGGGATCGCGGAAAACCAGGGAAAAATAACTATGGGAGACGCTCAAAGCACTTCTAAATATATATTTCGCCTTTAAACAAAGCGTTATTGTTATTTTTATATTAATTTTTTTTAAGTAAGTAAATTAATGTTTTTATTATTTGAAAAGTGAATCCTAGGCTTGACTTATTAATTTAAATTCTGGAATGAGAAAAAATATCTAAAGAGTTAGCTGAATGGAACTAAAAATTCTTTTACAAAGCAAAGACTATCCTTATAATTATATTAACTAAATTTCCGAATTCTCAATAAAACATAAAACAAATTTAAAACCCTTTTCCTTGTGTGCTAGATCCTACTTTAGTTGCACTCATTTCCCTTGCACTTCTAAAAATATATTTCGACTTTAAACAAAGAGTTATTTGCTATTTTAAGTAAATAAATGCATATGTTTATTATTGGAAATGAGAATCCTAGGCTTGAATTATTAAATTAAACTCCGGAATTAATTACTTAACTTTTTCGGATGAGAAAAAATATCTATAGAGTTGGCTGAATTGAACTAAAAATTCGTTTACAAAGTAAAGACTATCCTTATAATTTTCATTACCTAAATTTCCGAATAAACTAAATTAAACAAAATATAAATATTTTTTTTTCCTTGTGTGCTAGAACCTACTTTAGTTGCACTCATTTCCCTTGCAGGTGATTTGAAGGCAGCAAAGCCGCAGGATTCAGGTCAGACTTGTGCTCCATATTCGAGCTACTGAATTCTATTCAATGCCGTTGTGGTAAACACTGCATTTCCCTTTGGCCGGCCGGGCCACTCACTATTGATTAACCGGAATTCTCGGGGCTGGCCTCCCAAAACAAATCTCACGTTCTCCAAGTGGCTGGGCCAACAACAATAGCGGCAAATACACGTATAACAAACCAATCACCGGGCCAGATGCCAGGCAGTCCATGTTGCCACTGCCATTGAAGGCGAGAGGACTGTGTTTGTACATCGCCTGCAGCAGGGCCGGAAGTGGACAAAAGCACCGCCAATGTTGCAGCTAGGGTCCTAGCCCGCAGCTATTCCCCCAAGCGCCTTTGACCCATCCCTTAACCCCTTGAGCTCCATCGAAGCCAGGGCAATGTCTCAGTTGCTCACAATAATACCACAGATTTCCTATCAGAAGCTGCTCGGTTTCTGTCCTGAACACCGTTGTCATTGTCGTCCATTTAAGGCGATTGCCTGTTGGCATTATCTGTAACGGCGTTTTTCACGGCGCTCTTAACACGTTGTTGCCCGGGCAATAAGTAGAAAAACACAAGAATTCCCTATAACATTTTCCCTTCTCTTACTGTAAGTATGAGAAAGCAGGGAATTTAATGATATATGTATTTAATGATATATTCTAACATTTTTAAAATGAAGTTGTATTTCCCGCAGAGTTCTCACTTACAACAGACACAATCCAGTCCGTATACGGGCTAACATTTGTAATAACGAGGATCCCATTAGATGAATGAGTCACAAGGCCAAATAGAGCATACATTGCTTTACTTTGACCCGGTGGCACAATGCTTTTGGCCAAAACATTGCCGCGAATTCCAAAGAACTGTTTGAGGCCAGGGGGACTTTGCACACAGATTTTTGATTGATCGATTGATTTCCTAAGAAGAACTAGACACGTTAGGGGTGTGGATGTCATAAACTTGGCACTTATTGCCTTTTCGGTTCGATCAACGTCTAAGACGGCAACCTGCGGCGTATATGCCCCCGAAGTTGCCCTTCTGAGCATACAGATCGGCTTCATGAGATCTGCAAAGAAGGATCAGTCTTTGGTAGAGCCAGAAGTCTGCATTATTGGAGTTACTCGTACCTTCGCGAACCAGCTCTCTGTTCAGCTTGAGCACAGCTATATCACTTTCCGGGCGCTTGTAAACCGAATGGATTTCGATTTCTTGATAGGTCCCATCACCCGGCACACCCACTCGTCTATTAAAAATCATTGTTTACATTCTGAAGACATTTTGTTCAAAAAGTGCGGAGTACTTACAGAGGTGTGACATCTTCGGGCAAGCCACTGGCAGCTGTGAGGACAAAGCCTGAAAAATAAAGCAATTAATGGTGAGTAGAGGATACTAAAAATATAAGAGAAATATACGAACGGTGAGTGATCATAACGCCTTTGGCCATGAAGTCGGGTCCAAAAATGTTTGCTACCAGGTACTTTTGACCACAGTCGTTGTAGAGCCACATCTTCTCATTCTCGGTACGTTCAGGCTGTCTATTCTGATTTCTACCATCTGATTTTCCACGAGGTGGCGGCTTTGAATCTCGTGATGATGGCGGAACAACCTCAGGAACATCCAGGGTATCAAAGGCTCTCACAATTTGCTCAATCCAGTCGGTGTAGCTTGTCACATCGACATATGCCCGCAGTCCCTCGCAAGGCCTTTGACCAGAGCTCACAATACCAAACTGCACTGGGTGAGTCTCTGATCCACTATCACTAGCTATAGATATGGACAGTGGACCCCCGGTATCTCCTCCGCAGTCACCTGCCCTTGAAGGGCCACCGCAAATAAATGACTGATCCAATACCTTTCCACAATTTATGCGATCACGGCGCACGATTTTGGTCCCTTGAAGGATCTCACTTTGTCTTATTCCCCAGTCGAACGTTTCGAATTCCCAGTACGACTCTGCATAACTTCTTACTGCTATCAAATTAATGCAGATTGGCCGAATGTGGTCTGCAGGTAAAAGTAAACTTTAGTAGAGACTCCAAACTGATCTATAAACACTAGACTCACCATTGTAGTTGACTTTATGCGATAGCATCGCCAGGGCGATATTATTCCTTCCAGTTTCCCTGGAGTATGATCGATGGCTCAGGACTCGCGAGACAAGAACCTCAGCGGCAGGATGCGTTATGTTATTAGCTCCCAGCATTGCGATACTTCAAGAAATGTAGAATAATTTATGATAATATTATTACGATCGGACTAGAACTAGGCAAGTATGTTATAAGGTTTCGTGTTTAAAAAATTTGGCAATTTCCGTTTTAATAGATTTTAACACGAGTGATAGCATTTAATTTCGGACTAGAACTAGGCAAGTATATAAAAACGTTTCGTATTAAAATTAAGTTTCTAATTATATAAAAAAAATAAGTCATATGAGAATTGGGAATGTTCCGTTTTAATAGATTTTAACACGAGTAATAAAATTTAATTTAAACAGACTCGAATATTTATACATATATACATATAGGAATTTAATAATATAATCCAAAGATCGTTTAATATATTTATTCGAAGAATACTTACATGGTCCGTTGCCCGCCTACGCATTCTGCAGCTGTCAAGACGAAACCTGAAATATTTTGAAAATATTTTATTTTATATATCAGCTGAAATATATATTTTCCATTGAAATACGAACGTCTGTGAATCAGGGAACCGGCACAAATATAGTTCGTTTCATTACGAAGGGCTACCAGCCAGGTGCTAGCCCGGTTGTTTGGTGTCCTGCAATCCTCCTCCAAATATTTTGCAGCTCCCTGGTGACTCAGGTTCAGGATGAACCAAGCAATCCAAGCGATCCCAGCTAATGAAGTCTTCATCTCGCACCAACCTCGAAAGTAATGCGGCGCGAAGTCTGGATCCCAAATAATATATATGAGACGCTTATCAGCTCTTAAATTCCCCGAAGAGCAGCATTATCATCTACGTGGAAATCGTTATCTCTGAGAGCTTTAAATAAATTATTTTGAATATAATTAATGTCATTTACTTATCTAAAACAAAAACATTCAATAATATAAAGTATATTTCCCAGGAACTGGGGCTAAGTTTCTTAAATTAAAATGTATTCCTTGGAAATAATATTACTTTTCAAGTATGCAATGTCTTTAAATATTATGAATTATGATTTGACATGATTATTGAACTTCAATGTTATGCTAAGTAATTATGAGTTAACAAATTAATCCAATTAACATTCAAGTTGTCTGCGGCTTACTCGACTCAAGGGTTCTGCTCAAAAGCTAAATCAATAACCTAATAATACCCCGAAAATCATTGGAACTCCTGCTGTCCAACCAACACTGACTGCTCACATGCAGCCATAAATCTGCGAGTCCCATTGAGCCAAATGCATTAGGCTGCATAAATATCTGCTGATGCGAACATAATTCCAGTCATGGGCGTGCACTAAGTACAGACTCGGTCATACATATATGGCTTTCAAACACTTTTGGCTTTCGCCTTCCTACCAAGCGGCTTTACCCCTTGCCTTTCATCTCGGGCACACAATCGCACATAAAGGGAAACGCAGAAGCGAGGAGCAGGACGATACCATTGAATCCTCTCGCCTTACTCAGCACTGGAGGATGCAATTTTATTATTTTAGCTGGTTGTCATGTTGGCCAGAGATAACAAATTCGTTTACGATAATTTCAGTTGGTTTACAGCCGGGATAACTGAACGAGGGCCATTCGACTGGCGGCGTATCCTTTGTCTGACTGCAGATCGTTAGTGAGTTTTATGGCAGCGGTCGGAATAGGACATTGATTACGTCTCTCTCGGAGCTTTAATTTCGAAACGAAATTTAGCCAGTTCGATGCAGAAACTTAAACTATTTCAGTGTATTCGTTTTCTTGTTTGTCAATTGTTCGCAAATTATGCGAACATTTCGCTGCCTTTCACGTAGTTTGGCCATAAAATTTCAGTCAATTTAATTTCCAGCATTTGTTTTACATACATATTTATGTGGAGGCACGTGCCATAGCCCGTCAGACTGTCTGTCTATTCCGCACTTCTGGCTGTCATCTGGCAGACCGACAAGGGTAAGGACTCTCCGATTTTTGGGAAGAAAACAGTCAAGGGCGACCCTCTGACCGCATTTGTCGTTGTTCGGGAATTTTCAGTCATGTTTTTTAGTGGAGAAATTAAAGCAAACATGGGCGACTCATGTTGTGAATGGCAAGGACCTGACAAATGGATATTTTCACAGTCGATGGTACACTATGGAAAATATTACTGGATGGATTTTCATTGATTCTATCAAGGGTTATGGTTTTAAAGAAAAATTGAAGCACTTACTTGAGGTTATGGGGGAGAAATATAAAATAGATTCAAAAACTTTTGATTATGCATTTGCTTCTTATCTTAAATATGTTGGTATCTATATTTCTATTTACTATATTATATTTTTTCCATTACTCAGCTTACTTTGATTCGAACTCCGCCTCGGTGTTGGCGCAATCATGATGCCGGAAGTTAGTTAGCAACATGCGAGTTTATAAAATTACACATTGTTGACAGTGCGAACAAAGATGGAAGAAGAAGTCGTCGGGAGCGTGACTTGACTGGAAACTTGACTGACTTGGCGGCAAACTAACCAACTAGTTCTCGGCTAATATGCAAAAGTCACACAAGTCCGACTGGGGACACGTACGCTTGCCACTGCTAGGTCTATGTACAGGCTATGTATACATATAGTATATGCTATATGCCATGTTTAACTGGAGAATCGCGCATGAATAAACACCGGGCCCAGCTGCAGCTGCCTCACCTGCAAGGAGCAAGGGTCCAGTCCCTGGCAATATATATAAATTGTTGTGGAAATGAGAAAGGCTGCTGCTGTTTGTATTGTTAATGAAGTCGCTTGTGGCCCTTCAACTGCATGTTCTTTTGTTTGATTTGTTTCGAGAGAAGTTCTCAGATTATTTGCTTAAACCACGAGGCGTGTTGCATTAAAACTGGCTTTATTTTTTTTTTTATTCATCAGTATTTTTCTAACCTTTATGCCGAAGTACAACAAAGCAGGACCAAGTGGAAACAACTTTTTATGGAGTTTCGCAGACACTGTACACTGGCCACGTACTTTATTGAATTTTCTATCCATTTCTCACTCACCTGGACAGGACTTTTTTTCGCCTCTCGTCTGTGTGTAGCTGGAAATTTTAAATCGGATGTCCAGGTAAAGTTTATTAATGTTAAAAGTTGTTGGAGTCCCGGAAATGTTCTGTGGAATATTAGGTTAAGTGGTTTGCTATAGAATGTATATGTTTTTAAAGTCTAGGAAATAATTATGTAAAGGGAATTCTTCCTGTTATTTTTAAACAAACATTAATTATTAATATGTTCGATTCTGCAGCCGAACAGAATATAAATATATAACAAATATCTTTGATTGTTATTAAAAGTTCAGTTCAAGGCTTCTTATTTTTATAATTATTAACTATTTTTAAGGACTCTTTATACATGACATTAAACTTTTCTAACTTATTTAGGATGCTTTGCTGTAGACTCTCGCTTAAAAATAAATTTGTTTAAAAACCACCTACATTTTAATTAATCATAATAACACTTTGATTCACTTTCACTTCATTCTGGTATTATTTCAATCGCAGTCCTGACTCCTTTTCGCCCACTGCTAAACAGCTGTCGCTAATTGAAACAAATGAAATAATGAAGGCAATAAAACAACCAACTTTGGCTGGAATTGTTCATAAACCAACATAGAAAAGTTACCCCGACCCTTCACATTCAACAATTCATTTCCGCTCCGCTGCTTGCCACTGCAGACCCCAACCCCCAAAAATATATAGGGCCAAACTTAACTGCTTCCCCTGGAGGTTCTGGATCCCGAGTTTCGAGCTCCTAGTCCCGCGCCCCGAGTCCTTGGCCCTTCCGTCCGTCTGGCCGTCTGCGGCCTGTTGTGAAGTATGCCAGGAGCCATAAAGGGCACAGCGGGAGCTTTTCACTCGTATTCCCATATTTTTTTCTGTTATTTTGTTTTATTATTGTCTTCTTCTTTTCGTTTTTTTTTTTTGCATAATTAAAAGCAATTTAGTGTAGCGCCACCACTTGAGGACAAGCACATGGGGCCACTTGTTGGCAAGATGGGGCCAAGCTCCGTCAGTTTTTGGCCCGGAGTCTTCTAATGAAATTAGTCATACAAGTCCGGCATAGAATGGCAGGGAGCCTCCATAAATTAGCACTGGTCCTTGAAAGTAAAAAGTGATTCTAAGAAAATTAATTTTCATTAGGCAATTGGATTCATAAATTCTTAATTAAATACATTTAAAAATTCAAGGGAAACGGAAAAACATGAAAGTGCATTTTCTACTTAAAAGAGAAACACCAAAAGATAATGGCATATTTTATCCTGCTAATTGGCATAAACAGGAATTAACATTTAATATTTTATTAATATTGTATTAGCACTGGTCCTTGAACGTAAAAGGTAATTCTAAGAAGATTAATTTTCATTAAGAACTTGGATTTATAAATTCATAATTTAATACATTTAAATATTCCGAGGAAGCGGAAAAACATGAAAGCAAATTTTCTACTTAAAAGAGAAACACTAAAAGATAATGGCATATTTTATCCTGCTAATTGGCATAAATAGGGATTAACAATTAATATTTTAAAACCCATTAAGTTACATCGTTTTAATTTTCTTACACTCATTCGTGCTTGAAAATTCTGTCTCATAAACCAAATATTATTCAAGGCAAACTTGGCGATACGTATGTATCTTTCCAGTCCGGGTGTCATAAATTTTGACAGGCGTTTGCATAATGCCGTCGCACTTTATGACAATTTTATGCATTTCATTTAAATTGAAAGGCAGCCGGATAGAGCTTTGCAGAGCAGAAAATGTAGGGTTAGACTCTGATTCAAGACCTTATCAATTGTAGGCTCGCACAATCGTTTATGCAGCCCAGGAGCTGAGCTGGAATTACATGCATTTAACTAATTTGCAGGTGTGTGGATGACATTTCAATTGTGCTCTGGGTCCTGGGAGGTTAACCTTAGGACAAACACACCTGGCCTGGCCTGGCAAATACGATGCGATGGGCCCACAAATTAAACGATAATTGTGCAGCAACTAAAGTCGTTGACATCCTTCGGTTTGCTCCAGTGCCAGGGATATTTGCTTAAATGTCGCAATATCCTGTGCGAGCGAGTCCCCCCGCCCCGAGGCCCCTGGCAGTGCGTACAAGTCTCGCAGATGAATTAAAAAGGGCTGCAGCCCTCCAACGCCTGACTATTAAAAATGAATATTCCGATGGAACGGGCTCAACCAGACAACAGGCGACGCTTAACCATTGTCTAAGCACTGCAGGCAAAATGTCAGGAAGCGGCAGCAGAAAGCGTTCGCAGTGGCAACAGAACGACGCCCCGAGTGTTTACACCAATTCATTGGACTCCATCCACAAAACAAAGGAGGAAAAATAGTAAAAAAAAAAAAGAAAAATTTATAGTAAAAAATAGGAGAAAGAGTAAGTAAGAATGTAGAATGGAATAGAAAATAGGGAATGACGAAAACTAGGGATGTAGATCTGTCTGGTTTAATTACATATCGAAAGTACGGAAAGTACAATACCTTAATTAATATTTATTTCCAAGGATTATAAAAGGTTATATAAAATTAAGTATAATTCTCGATGAACCGATGGTTCATAATAGTTTCTTATTTATTTATTTTTGTATTTATTCGTATAAAAAGTTTATATTATTTACCTTAATTAATATTTATTTCCAAGGTTTATAGAAGGTTATATAAAATCTAAGGCAATATTGATATGTTTTCAGATATCAAACATTGATAGTTTCTTATTTATTTATTTTTTTATTTATTCGTATAAAAAGTTTACATTGTTTTTATTTTAATTGTAAGTCCTATGAAACTAGAGGTATTACGTTTAATTTATAAATTACATGGCCTACATTTAATGGAATTTTTGCCATCGCTTATCCAATCAGCTCTGGAATCCCAGACCCAGTAGCAAATGACTAAGGGCTTAAAATATTTTTAAAGCTGAGCCAAGTGAGCCCATGGACAATGGGATGTCAGCAGGATGTCTACCGGGGGCCCAAGGATGACAGTGCAGCTGACAGTTCGACAGGCTGCAGAGCCAACCTGCGGTCACCTGAGCATGCCTCCGCCCCCGTCTCCTTACCGATGGCCCTTCCAGCTGTGGCCACATTTATTTACCCTCTTCTAGCCGATGGGATTTGGCCACACTGTGTAAATATGTGAATTCTGGGCGGTCGGGGCCCATCTTCCCCATCTGCACCTGTCCACCTGTCCGTCTGCCAGCCCCAACTGCCGCCTCAGGCAGGTGAGGCAATTTTACAGCAGTTGATTGCTGGCTGCAACTACTTCGGGGCCCGGCTGGTTCGCCTTTGATGCCCTACCTGGGGCAGGTAAATAGAGCGTCAAGTGCCTGATATGAGGGTGCTCTGATCCACGGCCATGCGGACGAATTGTTGACCAGTTCCATTAGTTGAGGAAATAACTCTGCCGCATATAGGGGATAAGACTACGAACGGTTGAAGATTTCATGATATTTAATAAGGAGTTCGTTTTGAAATATTTGCATATTTAATTTTAATTTTTTATTTTTAATTTTTAATTTTATTATTAACCTGAACATAAAATGATCTTTCAATTTAATTTCACTCAGACAACATTAGTTGAAATGAAGGTAGCCTCAAATTGGTTGCTTAGTACCTGACACATACATATGTATTTTTATCACCACACTCACGCACACACCTGCACTAAGTACTCTGCCAATTTCGTCCTGCGACTAACTTTTGGCGCAGCCGTGTGCGTGGCTTATACAGCTGCGGTTGGTCGACAGACTAAAAAAGGGATTTCGACCGCCAAACTGATAAATTTTCAAATTTGCATGCTAATGAATAGCGTGGATCCGCGCAGCGCCAGCCAACTTTCCAACTTATGCGTGTGCGACTCCCCCCTGGTAACTGGTAACTCGACCCGGGACAGAATATTTTAGAGTGTGCTCCGATTTATGCCAACAGGGCCCAACGCCGTGGGTGGGCTGTACAGATGACATATACCATATAGGTTTAGAGGCGACGACAAAAACCCGTGGAGTCCGAACTGAAAGGGATTTTGCTCGCAATTTTTCCCCGAAAGTTTAACGGTTCACTAAACGGCAGCTTTGTTTGGAATTTAAGTGGAAACCAGAGGGCATAATGCCTAAAAATCATACTCTAGAACCAAAAATGCGAATGTTTCGGTAATATGTTCCTGAAGGCCTGAAGGATGTAATTAAATTCTAAATTATTCTCCTACTTTGGTTTCTCTTATTTCGGAAATAATATAACTTCTTTACCAAGGGAAATTCAACTAAACTTAATATATTTGATGATGATCCATTTCCGCCATTTCAAACGTCGAAAATTCACGGATTATCTATAGCCACACTATCCGCTCGTGTTGCCTTTTTTAGCTTTATTTTTTGTGCCATTACCAACGCATTTTTTTGATGCTCTGCTCCTTCTTTTGATGCTGCAGCATTTCAATTCAACTTTGTTGCGGTTTTCGGTTGCCCATTTTCGGAAACTAAAAAACCGCACTTTGAAATTGAAGTATGACCAGCAATTGTAGTTGCTGCCAGTCCTAGTTGCGCAATTTATATTCTTATCCTGGCTGCGAAACTTCCACCCTCCTTTGGCCGGAATTAATTGGGATTGGTCTGATTGCGTAAGTGAAGACTAGGAATCAGCCAGAGATCGCTGAGAAAAGGTTGAAGGTTGAAAGCCATTTGAATTCACTTTATTAAAATGCACCCGCTGGGGGAAAATCTGGGAAAACTGAAAGCTGTCTGTGTGTCCCCGCTGTGTCAGCGTATAATTTGGCCTGTCGCAAGACAAAAGAATGCCATAACACATGAGTTCCCGTGGCAGACGGCAGAATCTGAATGAAAGTGTCAGCGAAGCGCCAACTCAACCGGAGAACCAGAACCAGAACTGGGGTATATATGCATATACATATACAGACATATATAGACAGAGACCGAGTTAAGGGACGACGACAGTGTGTGTGCGCTGGATTATCCTAAAAGTCATGGCTTAGACAAATGTTTTATGCTCCACTTGGCTGCATTAGCCTCGCGTATTATGCTCAAGTGCCGCTGGCGCACGCTGCGTATGAGTTATTTATTGTTTATTTAAGCTATTTGGCTTGATTCTCCAGCTGTCTGTTGCGAGCTCAAACAATTTATGACTATGCAAAAGTTTTCTGCTTATAATCTAGGTAAATTGTAATTTAATACTCAGTTTAAATCATGAAAGATTTAAGGAAGAATTGATTTACAATAAGAAAAAATGTAAAACAAATTTATTTTTTGTTACTATATTATTGTTATATTGTTATTATATTATTTAACAACAGTTTCTAGAATCTCTGATTACTGGGAAATGCCTTGCCTACATTGCGGTTTTTTGTAATGTGTAAATAAAATTTTATTTTGCCATTCAAAAAGTGTTTTGCAGAAACTTCGCCGCATCTAAAATTTGATGCGACCACATTTCCGCTGCTTGCTCCAGTAATTCAATTGCATTTTCCCAAGGCTCTGCTCGTAGTTCTGCATCAAAGGCATCAAATTTGATGGCCTCGATGTGTGAGGCAGTCAAAGGGCCAGTCGCCCCATAAGTCTGCCTCGTTTCAGGAGCAGTCACTCTATAAGTTTGCCTCGTTTCAGGAGCAGTCACTCTATAAGTCTGCCTCGTTTCAGGAGCAGTTACTCTATAAGTTTGCCTCGTTTCAGGAGCATTCGCAGCAGTTGCCATTTAAGGTTCATCAAATGAAGGGACCTTAAATTCACATTAACTGGGGCAGTGAAGGGCACGAGTCCTGCGCCGATGAATCCATCAATTGCCACTGCACATGGGCCAAGGACATTTCTAAAAGCAGCCACGCCCGGTCCAGCATCGGCACCGGCCCCCAGCAGTCCTTTTTTCCCCCAGCCTTGTGCACTTATTTACCCAGTCAGCTGTTCAGGCATTCACTTTGCCCCAGGGCCGAGGGGGTGGAGTGGGCTTTTCAGGGGCATTTTCGGGGCAGGACGCACCCCGAAGTTCCACTTCCACTTCTCGACGCATTCATTCAAACACGGTTTGTATTTGAATTTCACTCATTGCGCATTCAGGCGTTTTATGACCCTCTCTGCCAGCGGCCAACTTTTAGCCAAAGCCAAGGCAGCCCCAGAATAGAGTTAAGCCCACGCTTTGGACGCACTAAAACAATATTGTGTTTTGTTTTAAAGAATTCTTTTCAGGCAATACAGTTTAAATTTATTTTTGTGGGGTTTTCAGCGGGCTAAAAGGTCAGTCTGATATAGACTTTTTCGATTTAAAGCCTTAGAAATTAAATAGTTCATGAAATAAAATAAAATATCTTTAAAGAAATCCAAATATTAATTTTATTTGACTATTCAAATATTATTTAAACATTATTTTAGTTGAAATATCTTTATATAGTATCCAAATTAGCTTGAATTAATTTTTTTTAAGTGCAGAACTCTTAACCCCTTTGGGTCGCGGTAGTTAACCTTGCGGGATGGCGGTCGCTGTGTGGCCTAAATGATGGCACGTTCCAATTGGCCAGTGCGCTGGCTCTGAGCCATGATGGAACAAGGCAACGCTTTTGATATTCTTTGTCACCTCTTTTGTTCTGTCAACAATTCTATTGCAGCAGCTGCAGCTGCATCGCAACTGCAACTGCAGACAAGTTGACTGCAAATATTATGGCTGCCTTCCTTTTATTCTCCCCTTTGATGAATGGCAAGGCATTCCTTTGTTTGCAACGTGACGTGACGAAAATTGTTGCCCCAACTGACGGCCACATTATGAGAGACTGACTGAAAGACTGACTGACATTCATATTTAAGTTTCAGCCAAGCCATCTTATCAGGTATCCTGGCAACGGAGCCGCTTAATAAGAAGTTCCTTCCCTAATTGATAGATAATCCCCATAAATATCAATTTCCCGGGTTGGCTTAGTAAATCCCCATCATCCACTCTGCCTGCCGCCAGCGAAGCGTAAAACTTTTCTAATAAATATGCGCTCAGCTCGGAAGGCATAATCCATTTATATACACTCGATAAAAGGCTTTATTAAATTGACAATACAAAATTGCTTTATTGGATTCGTAGAACGCAAGTGGCGGCAAGGGCGGCGGAAGGCAATTTACTTTACTTTGATGTAAATGGATGGATACTTTGCTTACTCAAACAAAATTATCCAAGTGCAAATGTTGAAGTGGAAATTACAAGACTAAGCTAAGTAAGCGGCAAAGTCTTGGGAGCAAAACCTTTTTACCTTTCAACCAATTTAAAAATTTATGCATTCAAATATGCAGGTCACCATTTCCAGGGTCGAGTTATACCCAAAACTTATACGGAAAAATCTCTGGCATCGGTGCTTAGTAATTTAAAATCTATAAATCTGTAATCGACAGCATAAATCTTGTAGGTGAATCGATTTTGCTCACGTCCACCAGTCGTATACGTGATGCGCCACATGATCAATATTCAATCGGTACAGTGGGGAAAAAGCACATAAATTACCTACATTCACCATAAAGCTTTCGGTTCATTCCAGCTACTGCCGCCGGCCTCACACACATATAAAACTTTATGTAGATATAGATATATATGGCGATTTGATTACACTCTGCGCCACATTTATCTTAACCATGACCCATAAACACATACACAGCGCCAGCAAACAATCATAAAATATGAATGCGACAGAATTTCGAATCGAAATGGCCAGCTAGAGTGCTAGGTTATGGAAATTGCCAACAATGGGAACGGAAAATAACGTGAAGAAAGTACGTTTAATGAATTTATACTAGTGTTTATGACTTGTGTAAAATGCTACTATTAAAATCTAATAAATCAACATAATTTTCAGTGGATTAATTAACATTATCTTCAAGGTATGTGTTGCCACAAGATTTATCAGCTAGCCGCCCCTTGACTGCCTTTGGAATCCTTTAGAATATATTTGCAGACGTCTCCCCACATTGCGCATACGCCCCGTTATGCATTCGTTCTAATGCACAGCGAGACTTGTGTGCGGTTGCCACACCAGCCACCGGCATTAATGTGAAAAATTTAAGTTTTCAAAGTCGCTGTCCCCTCGCTGTTCCCTCTCATCTCCAGAACCCTCGCCCTCGTGGGCTGTTGCCACTGCCATTAGCAGAGTTTTACTCACAGACGCGTTAATTCACTCACATCACGCTGGCTGTTTGCATAAATCAACGCTCACTCGCACACTGTGGATATTTTAAGGACTCAGTGTGGAAAATAATTAAAATTATTGATATATTTATATCACATTTGGTCTAGTTTGGTGTTTAGATATGTGTAAATAAATTTGAGAAACCAGAAACATAGTTTTTGTTTCACAGCATCTTAATTTATTTTTTAAATAAAGATTTTATAAATAACAAACTTTTACTTTTTATATAGAAAAAATATACATTTAATTTTAAATTCCCACCGTTTCAAATAGCAGCCTTTATGCCAGTGTAAACATGTCTGAGGGTGTGCGAATATCTCTGCTGGCTTTGGACGTATCAACTTTACGGCTCCTACTTAAAGCCGCAAAAATCAGCATAGCTCCCTGCGAACGACGAACCCTTTCAGGTAAGCGGGGGATTTTCACCTGGGCCGCCGTATGCTGCCGCATTTATTACACGCTTGGCTTGCTTGCGATTTACAGCTTACGGCTTACGGCTTACAGCTTGTTTCCTGAACGGTTTAAGCCCTTTAGCTCGGCAATCTCGCGGAAAGCGTCCCCTGCTCATTTGTTAAATTATAATGAGTTGCGCTGCTGAAGGGTGCTATGGAATTGGTAGAATCAAGCACCTGCAACATCTCCAACTTGCGGTCACCGGCTAAACTCAATCTCACAATTCGGGCTAGCCTCAGCCCCCCCGAAAAACACAAATATAGGTCTTGGCCTGGCTGTGGGAACAAAGGAATCGAAAGGACCTCCAACCTCCGGGCTTCCGCTGTTCGTGCGACAGTTTTTGCGGCCAAAGTTTTGCCGGTGGTGGTGGCGGTGGTGGCAGCGGTTCGAAGTTCTGTGGCAAGAACTTGGATTGGTCTTGATGACTGCTGGCAGCTTGGCGCTGCCTCCGATTTCATTCTCACCATTTTAGATGCTTTAAAGGCGGATTTAATTACTCTCAGCTCATAATACGCACGGAATTCATTTTTTTCAGATTTATTTTCTCAAGAAAAGGATTATTATTTTGATAAGGAAAAACTTTTGTGTGAAAGCGAGCAGCTGCCTTCGCACTGCCTCAAGGCGAAAGCCCAACTCTAATTAAATTTCAATGCGAAAAGTGCTGTCCTCAATTAGAAATTAGATAAAGAGCCGAGAAGGAATGAGAAGAAAAAGCCAGATTAAACGTCTTGCAGGGACCTTGCTCGATTTCCACAGCCTTTTCCTCTACTTTTAGTGGCGCAGCGACAATTTGCATATTTAATTGGTAATCATTTGACTGTCGACTTCTCGAGGGCATTCAGTAGTGGAATGCGAATCCGAAACCGAATCGGAATCAAGCGAGCTTAGTCACAGATTGCGCAACAATTCTTTCGCCTGATTAGCAGAATATTTAATTTAATCCTTTGTGATTCCAGCAAGGGGAACTAACGAAAAAAAAGGGGGAAAAACTAATGAAAAGAAAAGCGTAACGAGCTCAAGGCTGACTTTGATTAGCGCATAATCAGGCGATGATTCGAGTCCCGTGATTGATTAATCACATTCAAGGATGCCTGCCACTGAGCTATATTTTAATTGGAAAGCCACAGACAAAAAGGCAGAGCAAGTTTCCGAATTTGAATGGGGTTCTCCTCATCGAGATTCAGTTTATTTTCCCCCCCTTCCGGCTGAGTGAGCGTAGTGAATGGGGAAATTGATGTGCACACACTCGTACCTCGAGCACACCGAGTCCTGGTGCGTCCTGGTGAGTCCTGGCTCTCCCTCAATGTTGTAATGAAAGCATAACAAAAACAGAAACGTAGCACAGCGCAGAAACCGAAGCAGATGAAATCTCTGCATGAGAAATGTCTGCTCAATGGCAGCCACCTAAAGCTGCTGTAGTTTGTAGTTTCCGTTCACGTTTCTGACATGAATAAATTGGTAAATATAACCGGGGTTCAATATGTCCGTGCTCATTCGTCAAGCGAGAATCGCAGCAGCGGAATTGCAACTCTCCGAAAAATATGTATCAATATATCAAAAATAAGTTTGAGCCAAACTTTACAGGTATTTTTAAATTTTAGATACATGAAAATAACACTGGGGAAATATTAAAAAAAATAATTGAATATTAAAATAAATAACTATGAATAAATAGAATCTCTCTAAAGCCGAAAAATATGTGTCAATATATCAAAAATAAATTTGAGCCAAACTTTACAGGTATTTTTGAATTTTAAATAAATGATAACAGCACAAGGGAAATATTAAAATAAATAATTGAATATTAAAATAAATAACTATGAATAAATATACTTTCTCTAAAGCCGAAAAATATGTATCAATATATCAAAAATAAATTTGAGCCAAACTTTACAGGTATTTTTAAATTTCAGACAAATAAAAACCACACTAGGAAAATTATAAAATAAATAATTGAATAACTATATAAAATTCAATAGTGATAAAATCTTTAAAACCACTATTTATTTTATAAAAATACTTCAAGATCTTAAAGAAATTGCTCCAAGTGCTGGATGTAGAAAATCTCAAGCTCGAGCTGGCACAATCAATGACTTGAGGAGCAGGCAGCCCGGATTTTGGCCAGATTCCGACTTGGTTACATTTCTGCATCATTAAGTGGCTGCCGCATGGCGGGAATATGCTAATAGTCATTGCTGGAAAGCCACCCCAGCGGGTTGCCATGTGAGTTGTGTATATAATATTTTGTCTACACCCTCCGAGGACTCGGTGAGACAATGGTCCTGTCCCTAATCGCCTCGCCTGTCTCTCCAGCTGCCAGCTGCGAGCTGCTCTTCCTTTTTTTTTTTTTTTTCGAAACGTCTTAAGGGATCACACGGCTGAGAATGTTTACCATTTCGCATCGGAACGCGTTGCTTTTTATGGCAAGGATTTGGCAAATACTTTAATAGTTGGCAAAGGATTTTATGTTGCCGAGTGGAATCCCGCATTACCCTACAGCTGCTTTAAAATGCATTGCATCCGGAGATGTCATAAATATCAATGAACATTCCGCCGCTCTTCGCAGTGATAATTCCCCAATGCAATTTCACAATTTCCACGCCTCGCCCTTGGCTCGGCCATCAAAGAGCGGCGAAGGCATCTGCACAATAATATTTGTGCCTGCACCGGAGCTCCTATTTCTATGTTTTTCCCATCGTGTTGCCTCGACCCAGTTCGCTTATCCTGCTCACCTGCTCACCTGCTCGTGCACCGGCACCCTCCGGCGGCCCCGAGTGCGAGTGTTGATAGCCAGAAATTTATGGGGCTGTAAGTACGGTCAGTTTATTCCTGCTTTATGCGCACTTGTGGGAGAAATATTATTCACCTGCTGGGCCAGAAGCTGCGAGGATTCCGATGGTCCTTTGGCTGCTAAGAAATTGTGGCCAGGCTTAGGTGCAAACTTGTTAAACGACTGGGCCCATAAAAGGGGGCCCACTGAGCAGGGGAACTTTTAAAAGGGTTGTGAATGTCTATAAATTTTAATTTATATTATAAATTAAGATTGACACAAATAAAAATGTTTAATGAGAACGAAAAACCACTTGGGTGGAGCTCGCTAATGAGTAATAATAATTTAATAGTTATGAGCTCAAAAATATATATTTTTCCTAGCTGTTAAAAAATACTGGAACGCCTGTAAATTTGCTTTACTAGCGAAATAACATGAATACTTAAGTACAATTATTATGGTAGTCCTTTCGTTCCCATTTTATTTTTTTTATTATGAAATACATCGTTAAACATTTTTGTTTTGTTTAATTAATATTTATTTAAATTATTTGACACCGTAAAAAAATGTTGTCTTATAATTTTCTTCGTATACTTTAGTTTACCAAAAAGTTTTTTTAACCTTTTTCCCCACTCTTCATTCTTCCAATTACTTTCCATTCCTTTATTAAATTCACGGAAATATTCAACTGAATGACAATTATCGGCGAACTATGAGCAGCCGCTTGACATCCTGCCAGTCAGTCGAGAGGAGAGTAAAGGGTCCTTCATTTGGTTTTTAAATCACCAATTATGTGGAAAATCTCGATGAGGCAAAGGCAACCCAAAAATGATGGCTGCAATCAGGCAAAGTGCAGTGCTGTTTCATTCAAGAGAAATCGAGACCCCTTCAAATTATTGGTTAAGAAATTGGGTATATTTCTGATAATTGGACATGGTATGATTGCAAAAGGGTATGGATTTCAGTTTAAACATTCCCATATATTCTCTTATTTATAACATACGCATATTCATATGACAAATACATTTGTATGTCTTAAATTAAAAGTTAATATGTTGTAAAAAAATCGGTGGCAGAGTAAAGGCCGTTATGAAATGAATGTAAAACAGGTGGAAAGCCCATGAAGGCCACATGTGAGAAAGATAAAAGGGGAAGGATCAGGGGAAGCCAAACAATGGCCGTTTGTTATTAAAACTTCGAGTGCAAATAAATGAATGCCAAAAAAGCTACAGCTCCATGGAAAATCCATAATGATGACGATCCGTCATGTAAAATGGCGAATGGCGAATGGCGAAGCCCAATCGGCGATTCGTTAGCCTGATGCCTCGCCGATAAGTCCTTTGTTTCGGAGATAGCCGTTGTTATGGTATTTAATATTCGAAATATTTTTACTGCTTCCCTCCAAACGAGCATTGGCCATGTGCCGATTTCAATAAATGGCTCGTCAGCGACTGTGGCAGACGGGAAAAACCGGGAACAATCCAAATAAGGAAATTGCCACATGCCCATCCCCATGTGGTCCAATCAAAAAATGTAAATTTCCATAATGCTCATGCACTCCTCTCTGAATCTATTGTCAACTCCCGAGCTCGGTTCTCTGCCCAGATTAAAATTATCTCACACATGCGATTGGCCGGAAGACTCATCCGCGACTTGGCCGCACTCATTCCGCTGGATGTAAGTAAATTGAAATTGCCTCAAGCCGCTCTCTTTAAGTGCACTTTGGTGTTTTACGCGAACATTTCAGCCAAAATGTGCTCACATGTATATTTCTGGGGCGCTTTCAGCCGGAATTGCCATCTTGTGGGTAATAAGCTTTTACTTTAGTTATATTTTGCACAGGCATTGCGCTCATAGTTCCTGCCTATATATATTCATAAAATATCCGGCATGGAAATTAATTATATAAAAATGCTAACAAATACAAATAAATATATGAAAATAATTTACTTGTTTAATAATTTGAGCTTTAGATATAAGTATCAAAAAGTAAAAGAATTACTACATGTTGGAAGTATTCGTAACCCTCTGTAATTTATTCTTTTGGGTGGATCTATTTACACACAGACACAGACATTTTCCGACAACTGTCAAAAGGTGATTTCTAAATTATAACCATAAATCACATTTAATTACATTTCCTGGCCATATTCCACAACTATTTCAACGAATTATGACCAATAGAAGGACTTGGATAATTGCCAAACTATCATGCAAATTAAAAGTTACACCTAAGTTAGGCAAAAACAAATTGTCATTCCACAAGAGGCCACAAATCACACAGTAAATTTTTGCAATTTTAATTAAAACTAAACGATTTTAAGCGCAACAAACAAAGCCCGCCCACAGGTCGAGGACCGGGTCACATGAGCAATGATGCTATACATGTCCCACTACAGCTCTCCACAAAATATCCTCCGACAGGAATTTGCAACACTCGCCAGCTGACCTCATTCGCATGTTGGTCAGCATTCTCAATTAGTTGGTCGCCCCTACTATTTTTGCTGTGTATCACTTTTGTTGGCATTGCCGGTGCCATTGCTTTTGCTGTTGCGGTGCAGTGTGGTTTCATTAGTGGTTTGGTCAGTGAGTGGTTGTCTGGCGCACTTGCTACCTCAATTGTCAACATTCGGGCTCTCCAAGTTTAGGTGGTCTAATTTCTTTTCATTAACCTTTAGATCCCCGTCGGTCTGCTTTCAATTTTTCGGTCAATATTGCCCGAATTCTTGATTAGTTCTAGCTGTGGTTGTTGGACAAAGAATGTGGTTCAATATCGGATGGGGGTTCCTCAACCCATTCAGGTGGGGTGGCCAATATATAGACATTAAGCAAAAAGTAATGATAAATACCAGAAAAATTGAATTGCTTGCGTTTTTTAGACTTTAGTTCAAGTAAAAAGAAGCTTGGTTTTGTTTAATATTTACTTAGTTCTTAGCCTTTCTTATTTTCTTACAATTACATTTAATTTCTCCTAAGCATTATCTTTTGTTCCATGTCCTCGGAGCATATGCAAATTATTGCCTTTGAAACTCAAAACTTAAAGCTTCTCTTTGCCAATAACCTTTTCCATTTTGCTGCCATTTACCCCAAAACCTATCCCTTTATGGCATTCCGTTTCATGGGTTTTTTTTTGTCAGAGTTCCCTTCCAGCCAAGTGCCAAAATGCAAACCGCCCCAATGGAAAGCCCACAAAAAACTAAGCAAGTGCGAAAAAATGCGCTGAATCCGATTTGAAAATTGTTGGGCTCAGCGAAAAACTAAAGACTGCCAACTCAACTGCATGTTCGCAACTCGTATTGTGTTCATTTGATTTCCCGAACACTTACACCAGGGTCCAAGACAAGAGGAACCCTTAACAACTGTTAAAAAATAATTTAATTACTTTTTATGAAATTTTCAAAATACTTTGAATATATTATTGAATGTGATGAATGATTTCTTTTAAATTTTATATATTCTTGATGTTTTAGAAATTATTTCTAAGACTTATACACGTATTGATATATCTATCGATTAATTTCAAAACGTCCTTAGTTATTTATTCAGCTTGAAAAGCTGGAAATTTATTATGGAAGTCAGTACAAGGATATACTATTTTTCTGAACCCAATTGCAACAGCACGTGCCTGTGTGTTGGTGCATATTTGCATAGCCAGCGGAAGTGGGCAGCTGTCATGGCTTCTATTTGTCGCCATTGACTACGACTACGCATGCAATTTGAATGCATCCGTGAATTGCCTTTGCGGCGAGCTTTTCACTTTCCCAGTTTTCGAAGCCTTCTTTCTGTCCTTCAGTTTTCATGTTTGTTGTTTTTTTTTGTTTTTTGACCGGTCAAACATACTTCGTAGATAAGTGCTGCGTGTTGGATGGCAATTAGGGACTGGGACCTGGGAACTATCGCTGCACCTGCTGCGTTGCCAATTAGCGCTGTTTATGCCCACGCAATTAACAGACCTGTTAACGTCTGTTTACATACGCGCTCGCACACACACGCACACTCGCACTCGCTCATTGTCAACCTTTGACGCGCACAAACACACACACACACTCTCGAGACGGGCAAACAAAATCTGAATGAGTAATTGACGTTTTAATAAGTGTCACTTGACAGGTTGCAAACGCCACGTGCCCCACGCGCTTCATGCAGAGAAAAACATTTTCAAAATATGTTGTTTCCAAAAAAGTTTGCAAGTAAAGACCTCTCTTCGGGATATCTTCATGCTTTTAACAGCTTCATTTAAAGCTCATTAATTTATTTTTTTTTTATCCTCAAGGTGGAGTTTAAGATAATTAAGATAAATATTGCCTACATTTATGAGCTGTTCTTAACAACAAAACCTTCAAGTTAAGATTTTTTTATAATATATAATATTAAGCAAGCAATTTTTCCATTTTGTACGATTCATACGGTACACATCATATCACAACGACCAAGTCCCATACGCTTCCACGCATTTATTCCTATAAGAACGCATTTATATATCTTTGGCATTGTCAGCTGCCGGGGCTGGCAAATTAAATTAAGTTGACACAACACAAAAGCTTGGGGTGCGTATTGTTCAGCCGGCACACGCGGCGTATGCTTAATTTAAGCATATAAATGTTTACTCTGCTGACAATGCACACGGAGCTCAACTCATCCTTTTAGCTGTCTGCCCGTCGCAGGTGTTTCTCTTAAAAAAAAAAATAAAAATTGTTCACCGCTTTGGGAGTGACAGGCCAGTCAACTTTGACTGACTGACAGGAGCGCAGTGACTTCCTGACTTCTCCAGTTAATGCTGTCTGGAACTAAAGATAAGCAGTACTTTTCAAGGGGATTGAGGGAAATATATATTGCGTCGAATCAGCTTAAGAGCATTGCCTAAAGGCTCTTTAAAATTTATATTTTAAATCGGTTTAGCTTTATCAGAACTTATGTTTGGTAAGTAATTATTATATACGAGTTTCTGGCTTTCAATATTTCTCATTAGATAAACATTGGCAACATTTTCATTTTAATGAGCCCCAAAACAAATTCCAAATAATTTGCCAATAGATTGCACAAAAATTTGTTTGCCAATTGCTATGCAACCAAATTATTATTGGAGACCGAATTGAATCACAGGAAAATAACCAGTCAAGCTTCAATTTGGGCTGACACATTTCCTGGAGCCTTTGAGGAGGAAGAACTCATAAATATGGAAGGAGTTCACAGAGATTCGTAGACATTGGTGGAAACGTGAGCAACTAGACAAATAAGCTGGTTATGAAAGCACAGATGCAGACCCAGACCACGCAGATACATTTATATTCACAGTCTTCGCACTCCACTGAACGCACATATTGATACGCTGCCATTTGTTGTTTGTACGAGTCCTTCCCCGGGCAGACAGTCGAATTCGCCTCTGTTAGACTTCTTTGGGCTCCGATTTTTTTTCTCGCTACGCCCACGTTGTGTCAGACAATGCGAACAATTCACACGCTCGATTAAGATTCGGGAATAACACTCATAATTGGAGCACGCCATGAAACGCGGCCATAAAAACAACAAACAGATGAGCAAAAAAAAAAAATGTGTCATGTGTAAATCGTAAAAAAAATTCTTCTATTGCTGATTATTGTGGGGAATGTCATTGCGGCAAAACAAATAAATTAAGATTTTTTTTAAAGAATTTGGCAGGGATTTTAAAAAACTTTCTAAAGCATTTAAGACCGCTCTTTAAGCCATATACTCTTTTGTCTATAAAATGGCTCATGGATAGTGAAGAAGAGCTGCTTGGCATATTCATTTATCTAGAGTATATCATTTATCACAATATGTCAAGCTGTCGGACGGGGCTAAAGTGGCCCACACATCCTCCCACTTTTTTGTGAGCTGCTAATGGCAAGGAGAAAACAAACAAAACTCTAAAATGCAAATGCAATATTTGAGTGATGCCTATAATTAGGAGTATGTGCTCGACAAATGCCATTTCAAATTCTCTGAATCGCTCAAGTGGGGCGGAAAATTAGAGAGTGTGTCGAAATGCGACCGGAGTGTGGACCAATCAACACCAGCAGTATCGATATCGAGCCCCTATTCACTCAACCGACACCTTTAATGTGTGCCAGTGCATGCAAAATCAAACAGTTTTCGGGCATATCAAAAAACTGCATTGAATCAAACATCAATGATAGTGAATTCAGCTAATTTCAGTTGCCTCGAGCGATTCGCAAATGGGAATTGAAGCACATAATTATGTTTCAAACAGAGACCGGGCAGTGTTTGCCATCAGGTTCAGTCTATTGAACTTTCTAGGAATTTAAATTAATTTTATAATATTAATTAACCACATAGGCAAACACTAGCAGTGCTCTGGGAGCTTTTCTAAACTCGGTAAATAAACATTTAACTGCATTTAAAATTCCCTTTAAGCTGACTCAGACGGTTATGGAAATATCTTTCTAAATTGACAGTGGTTTCTGTGGGAGCTTTGCATACGAGCAATTAAAATTCAATTACCACTCTGACCGTCTCACTTTAACTGGAGAGCTGATAAAGTTTCGGTCAGCTAAAGATAAACTAATCATTTAAGTAAACTAAAGTTTAGCTGATGCGACTTTGTAGTGCCCTATATATTTATTAGGAAAATATAACTTCGCTTTTATTTTATTCCTAACTTAACTCTGGAAATACTCACCTTTAAGTCCAAAACAACTCTCTCCCACTGGAATACCCTCGCATAAATATTCAAGCGACCAATAGTTTTTGGCAAGCTGCAGGAGTGTGAAAAATTTATGAATAATTCCTGACCCTAGAGAGACACAGGCGATATTTGATCAGAGTGAAGAAGCTAATTTGGCCTCGGGGCCGAGACTTTTCACCAGCCATTGACATTGTCTTGCTTAAATTGTGTTTATTGGTTTTGATACAAATTGATTGCCTGAATGGCATTTCGGAATAATGGAAAATCCTTGACTCGGCTATAAGGACACACACAAATTTTCCTTTCTTTCTGCAATGGATTTTTGCCATTTCCACAGGAAGCATCACAGGGAAATGGTGTTGGGAAAACGAGAAAAGCCCAACAACAAACAAGGCCTAGCAACAGAGGCATGCATAAACACTTGTTTAGCCTGAAGTGCATTTGTTTGCCATTCCGATACCAACTCTGGATGGGAGGGCTGGGAACTTCCCAGACAGACAAAGTTAGTGACATGCTCGCTTTTATTTATTTCTTCTTGGAGCCCGGGAGAGTACGGACTCTGAGCTCTCGGTTCTCGCCCTCGAACTTTGCTCGGTCAGCGGCAGTCGAAAATGTTCATTAAAATGCAATTGAACTTTTGCAATGACACATGACGGGCGCCAGCAGTTGCATTCGAATTTCAATTACTCCGATTTCACCTGGGGAAATGGGACGAAATCGCATTAAAGTCAGGTCCCAGTGAATGATGATTTTGTGGCAATTTTGATGCAGCTGCAACGCAATAAAAACTTTAGCTCCGCAGGCCAATTCGCCGGCGTTTCGGGTTTTCTTGCTTTCGAAAAACTTTGCCGGCTTGTCTTAATGACTTCGAAATTGTTGGTCATGTGTGGCGGGAGTTGGCTACGTGGCCAGGATGCCGCAAGGACGGCGACCGCAACAGGCACGTTTCCTTCGGCTTCGGCTTTGGCTTTGGCTCCACCTGCCACTGCACCACAATGATGTCAATTTACGTGATGACTGCCCCTCAATGCGCTTGATTGCAACAGAGTTTTCTTTAACTTTTCCCGTCAACTACTCAAAATTGAGGCACCCGCTCAGAGGTGAGCTAAGGGATGGCGAATTTTCAAAGACAAAGAACCAGACGGACAATATTGGAAAATATATTTAAGCTTACTAAAAGCTTGGGTAACTGAAATTCTATAAACTATTTTATTTGAAAGATTTTAAATTGGAATAGGCCTTTAAAATTACAGCTTAATTTATAAATTAGAATTTGGCCTTAAAAGTGTTGAATAAATAAAAATTATTAATTGTATAACATTCTTTTAATCTTTTTTTACTTCATTTATTAAATTAAAAATTAAATACTTATAATTTTGAAGCAGATATTTGCAGCAATGCATCTCATTAATATAAAATAAAAAAAAAACATTGGCCACTCCTTTTATCCCACGTTCTGTCTACGTTTTGTACTCTATCTAGTAGCATCACTGCAGAGGAAAACTCCTCGGAGTGAGCTGAACGGGGAAATGGAAAAGCTTTTAGTAGAGTGCAATGACGAGGATTGAGGCCGAGCGTTAGATGGCGGCCGGGGCCCATGTGTCAAGTATTACGCATACGCAACGTGGGTGACACAGTCGAGGAAAAGGCCATCAAATCATAATTGAGGCGCCCTGGCTGTCCATCAATAAAGGCACTGAGTGAGCGATGATGACGATGAACCAAACGACAGGCGAGCCCGGTCAGAACCGGATAAGTGCTGTCATAAAAGTGAGAAATTATTGATGCACTTCACTTGACAGCATATGCAAAAAAAAAAAAATTAAATGGAAAAATTAAAGTAACTTGCACTTAACAGCCAAGTTAACTGAGGGACAAAGTTAAGGCTTTAAGGGTACAATGAAATCAATCAAAAAAACCCCTACCCCTGGGCACAAGGATCCCTTGGGTGTAAGAAAGGACGCCAAAGTGAAGGTTTTTGCATAATTTTATAAGGAAACGACTGACGTGTTTGGAATATCTCAAGTGGCCTACTTTAAGGCCTTAAATTTGCTCCTTTGACTAGATTTTTATTGGCTTAAATCTAATTATTGGGGCACACTGACAGAGCTTTACTTCTTTCATGTTTTGTCAACAAACATAAGTCCAAACAGTTGCTGCCACAACAGCTGTCACATTTAATTGACACTCTGCTGGCAATTTCAAAAGATTCTGTCAAGTATATAATGTGTTTGTTTATTGTCACATAATAATACCCCCTCTTGTCCTTCATAAGCCTCTCAAGTCATTTTACCGCAGAATGTGAGGTATTTAATTGTGCAGGAAACAAACACATTACACAATTCTTTTTCGAACATTGAGAGTAAAGAGTTGTGAGGTCTTCAGAACTGCTGAAAAGTTCCTAAATCAGTTCATGCAAAAAAAAAAAAAAAGAAACTGAAGGAAAATTACATGTCTAATTGCTCCTTTGAACTGCATTCTAAAAAAGGGAAACCCAAATGTAGCTAGTCAGTGTACAATTTCCTGAATAAATCCAAAGAGAAATCCTTTGAAACCAGAATGCAACACAGCACTTAATTGACAGGAAAATTCTCTGGAAAACTCACAAGCATCAAAGTCAAAGACCGGCCTAAGGTAACCTGGACAAAAAAGAGCAGCACAAGCATAATCTTAGCTTAAAAGCCAAAAAAGCTCCTTAAATGAGAGCAGAAAAAAAAAGAATAAAAATAAAACCCAGGCAGGACATATTTAGGTGACCCACCTCCGTCATTACCAACCGAAAATTGTTATGAAAATGACAGTCGCAAAAAAGTGGTTATAAAAAATAGTGACCCAAAATAGAAAAAAAAAAACATGACACACGAAATGAAACCAGCAGCAAAGTTGTCAACTTTTTCGAGCACACACAGACGACAGCCAAACACACACACACTACCAGATGAGGGCTCTAATACGAACATTGGGTGAGGACACGTAATCAGGATTAAAACATAAATTTTAATTAAAATCCCAGCCACGGTCTTGGCGCTGCTAAAAATTGCTTGTCACATGGAGGTGCGGTGAAAATGTTTTTCGAACTGAAACGGGATTGGGAAAGTCATTTGCATAAAATGTACATTTTGATTACAATTATGAAGACAAGATTACGGTAATCGTATGCGATAAATATATTTTCATAGCGATTACAAATACAAATAAGCAAGAATTTACTTGCAAGTCAAAAAATCTATATAAGAACACAAAGCCAGACAGCGTCTGAGACAAATATTATGATTCGGCTTTTCCAAAGGCAATCGAAGCAGACGCCATCAATTTTTTGCTCCCAAAAATACACACTCCATAAATATTGGCTTACACACGCAGACGGCAGACATTAGGCCTACAACAGCCGGCCAGACAGGCCTCCATTTAATTCGATTTAGATAATAAAAAGATCCCAGTGCAAATACTCCGACAAATGCAAATTAGAACAAATAAATTTGCCAAACAAATGGAAAACAAATTATGGTTACAATAATTCTCGTAATAATGGCAAAAAAATCAACTTGCCCAAGGCCAAACAATGAACAAACGAAATAAAAACGAATCGAATTTACAAGTTGATTGCGCTAATTTTGTAGATCGAGAGCAGCACAGCCATAAAGATTGGACAAAAATGCGGTAAATAAATAAAATAAATCGATATTGGAATAGACGATTAAGTGAGACATTTTTAATGAGACAAAAGAATGCTGGTCCCCAAGTGTATGCTTTATTTATTTACACTTTAATTTGGGATAACACAAATCGTAGGCTTGCTGCAGATGTTCAAACAAAATTATTATGGAAATTATGTTCCCGGGGAATAATTTTTCTGGGATATTATGTTTCCCGAGGAAATTATGTTTCCCGGGGAGTTATGTATCCCCGGGAATTATGTTTCCTGGGACTTTAAATATACCCCAGGGAATTATGTCCCCCAGGAAATTATGTTACCCGGGGAATTATAGTTTCCGGGGAATTATGTTTCCCGGGGAAGTATGTTTCCCAAGAAATAATGTTCTCCAGGAAATTATGTTTCCCAGGAAATTGTGTCCCCCAGGGAATTTTGTTTTCCGGGGAATTCTGTTTCCCGAGGAATTTAGTTTTTCCGTGAAATTGTTTCCCCCTAGAAATTATGTTTCCCCTAGGAAACTATGCTCCTGGGGAATTTTGTCGCCCAAGAAAATATGTTTCCCGGGTAATTATGTTTCCCGGGGAATTATGTTTCCCTGGAATTATGTTTGCCGGGGAAGTAGGTTTCCCAGGGAATTATGTTTCCCTGGGAATTATGTTTCCCGGGGAAGTAGGTTTCCCAGGAAATAATGTTCCACAGGAAATTTTGTTTCCCAGGAAATAATGTCCCCCAGGAAATTATGTTTCCCGGGGAATTATGTTTCCAGGTGAATTATGTCCCCCAGGGAATTATGTTTCCCTGGGAATTATGTTTCCCGGGGAAGTAGGTTTCCCAGGAAATAATGTTCCCCAGGAAATTATGTTTCCCAGGAAATAATGTCCCCCAGGAAATTATGTTTCCCGGGGAATTATGTTTCCAGGTGAATTATGTCCCTAAGAGAATTAAAGTAATTTATAGATTATCTCCGCTTATTTATTTTACAAGCAATATATATGTCGGAACGGTCCTAAATCGGACCACTATATAAAATAGCTGCCTTAGGAATGATGGCGAAATTAATGTAAAAAAAAAAAACAAAAATGAAAGCTAACTTCGGTAAGCCGAAGATTGTATACCCTTGCAGCCTGCAATTGAATCATTAAAAATCGATCTAGTTTAGTAAAAATGAGAAAATATCGAAGTTCTTGAACTTGTATACATTTACTTACACATTTTACATTTAACATGTAGAATTTAAAATTTTTATATAATCAACCGATCGTTTTAAAAGTAGTTTTCCTCTGAGACTTTTGAAGATTTTCTCGTGAAAGGTTCAAGGTTGCAATTGAATTTAAATACAGTTCAAAAGACTGCCTTCCACCACCTGCTGAATACTCGAGCTACCTTTAATTACAGGCTCGCTAACTGTAACTAAATTCCCCAAATACTTGGCCAGCCCTCGACACTCCGAGTCCCACCCCCATTCGCGCTACCACTCCCATCCACGGACAACAGTCATTGCTCTTAACACCTGATTCAAGGATACTGCCACTTAGCCACTTGTTTGTGGAGTCCCTCGGACAGAATCCGGACAGGCGAAAGGTGTCTGCGGCATCTGGGTAAACAGAGCTATCAGTTACGTCGGGACGGGGAGCCTGAGGTTTCTGCGGGGCTGCAGAACAGTGGGATTCTTTCCCCACAATGGTATGTGTAATTCGTATTACCTTGAGGGCCCATTTGCCTGTGAAAGGACGCGCTGGTTATGCGTGTGTGCGTGTGTCGTAAGGCATTTCTAATTATGCAAAACCCAGCAGCCTGGCGATGCGTTAATGGGCTATCCCAAAACAAGGGCGACACGTGTCCGGGTTAAAAACAACATAGGAGAAATCTAATAGTTAAATGTACTGACTATGAGATACCCGGTACTCTTTAATTCGTAATTAAATGATTCAGAAAGTAGCATTAAAAATAACAACATAAATTAGGCACTTTCAGAATGAAATTTTTAAATTTGCGCAAAATCTGAAAGAAATCTTAATTACAAAAAAGGTGCATTATTAAGGTCAAAGGATTTATAAGACACTAAGAAAAAAATGCAACCCAATCCCTGCTACATAAACCGTGTACCCTTGGAACTACAGATACCACATATACAAAACTAGGGTAGTGAAAAGAAAGGGGTTCACAGTGACTAACAAGTTTGCTCTTTGAAATTAATGTCAAGACTTTAAGAGCCCAAATTCGAGCCTTAAGCCATTTGAGCCCTAATGACTACCAGATTTGTCATTATGCATATTTAATATTTTATGTTTACTCGCAGGGCCCGAGATCTAATGGCTTGTCTTAGTGCCCCCAACTATTTGCACAGCCACTGAGATTTGCGTGGAGCAGGCAACATGTTCGAGGCTTCAGCTGATTTCGAACAAGTTTGAGTTGAATGTTGTATCTGTTAAATTTAAAGCCATATTAATCGGAAGAGTATATTTGGTTTAAGAAAGATTAAAAAGAAATGGAGTCAAAGTGTTAGGTAATTTTGATCTATTATACCATTTGAATGTGATATTTAATAATACATTAAATTACCTATCATACAATAATATATTAAGTAAACTTAGTACTAAAAAATCGTAAAAAAAAATTTAACAGGAATGAACATTTTTCATATAACTGGAATATAATTAAAGTAATTTTAATGTCACAGAAGTAATTACATAATCCAACCCCTGAGTTATAATGAAAAGCACTTATGACTTTGATTAAAGCCCCAAAATCCCTTGCGTATCATCCTGAAAATTTATTTTGCAGCTTTTGTCCCAAGCCTAGGATATATTTTATTTAACAGTTCATTGCCCTGCGGCCTGAGGCATGCCAATCAAATTAATGCCAGCCCCTGAAAAATTACTTTCCTCATTTGATTAATAACCTGCGGAACAATGCGTAGCCGGGGCTGAAATCGTTTGGCCAAAAAGTGCTCATAATAGTCTTGGCCTTGTGGTGGCGGCATATTTTGCGGTTGCCAACGAGTTGAGCAGCCCGAAGGCCGAGGACCGGCACTTTAATTAGGGAAAACACAATTAGAAATTCCCACGAAAGGTCCGCACCGGGTTTTACGATCAAATCCAAGCTTAAATTTTAAATTGAGATTTGAGAATCGGTGCCAGACCAGCAGGAAATGGTATCTTAAGGGAAACACTAGAGGATGATGATGATGATGATAAGGTTTGGGGCCAGACTGGCTGTCCCTTTGGCCCTGCTTACTTCTAGCTCGTCCTCCTGAGAGAGCTTTTCCTAAGGACACGACACTTTACGTGACTTCCTTAACATAAACAATTTGTTTGGAGGTCTGTCCGAATTTCGGCGTAATTCCAGCACGAATGGGCGGGGCGGCCGGCCTTTGTTTAGTTTATGGCACAGCTCACAGGACAACAGCTGACTTCCGGTCCGCTAATGCCGGAGACAACTGAAGAATTCCGCTTTTCCGGCTATTCCGGCGGCAGGAGGTGGTAGTTGGTGGGTGGTAAAAGCGACTGCCACCGTTGACAGCTGACGAACAAACGCCTTCCTCCTGCCACAACATCTCGATAAACTTTTGGAGTACTTCGTCTCCATTTCGGCCACTTGCCATAAAGCGTTTAAAGCATGCAAATAAAACCAAGAATTAATACTCCGACTAGTCGGGAACTTCATCTTCGAAGTTCTTTGTGGCACTTCCGAGCAGGCAGCTTCCGCATAAAGATAACATAACAACGACTAAGTGTGCGAGCACGAGTATCTTTTGTGCATCCTTGGGCCGCTCCTAACATTTCCTTTTTGGCTGCAATTGCCAGCACACAGGCGAACGCCATTGCCAGATTCTGTTGGCCATAATGTAGCCGACAGTGTTAGCAAGTTGGCTATTTTCTGTACATATTTTGAAGAAGCTAAATTGGCTGGAGTATCATATAGAATTTGAAACCTTTAAGAACGTCCAACACTATTTAGTTATTTACTGAGAAGAAATGGAAACAAATCATTTAATAAAATAACTTTAATATTTAAATATATACCAACCTGTTGTTTAACTTATTTGTTACCCTTTGACTGCCTTCCTTTCCAGCATATTCAGTTGACAACACTAATGGCGGCGCATCCTGAGGCAAGGACTCTCGACCCGCCTCCATTTCTTGGTCCTGCCCTGCAGCCAGTAGTGGTGGTAGAACTAACGTCATAATCAAAGTGCCCGAACCTTGAACCAGTCGCACAATAAAAGTAAATGTCCTGGGGAACGGCGAGGGATAGAAAGAAAAACAAAACACAGGCAGTGTCCTGGCTAGTCGGGGAACAATTGTTTAACTGTGTGATATGCCGCAGCTTGTGTGCTCATAAAAAGAGCATAAACATTTTTATGACTTTTCCCCTTTTCCCCCCCCCCCCCCCCCCNNNNCCCCCCCCCCCCCCCCCATGTATAACATTAGATGGCGCTCAAATTGTTGCAAATTAGATGTACTTAAAAGTGAGTGGCCTAATGGAATACATTTAATGCTGCTTTTATTCCACATTTAGATTATTTATTTGCCTCTCCTTTGTATAAAAACCAGTACTTGAAAGTGCCCCGGGCAAGTTCAACAAGTACTACATTAAAAATATTTATCTTTCCTTATTTTTTCTTGCTGTTCCCCCCAGCAATTGACTTCCGTAAACTTTTCCTTCAAAGAATTGAAGGCCACTTAGCCTTGGTTTAAATGGCAGCAAATTTTGGGCAAATATTTGGCCTACATTAACTCCCTATGAAATTAAAGCGTTATAGTTACAAAAGTCATTTAACACAGTCCGATATTGTTTCCTCGATGCGTACGTGCCTCTGTATAAATCACATTTTTTCCCCTATGTTATTCTTTTTTCATTTACTTCGTGGGTAATAAATCATCTTTTTTGCCATTTTCGCTTTGTCTTCATATACAAATAGCAAACAAAAGTTTTCCATTCAAAAAAAAAAAAAAAGAAAGAAAGAAAGTAAGTAGGACCTAACGAAAAAAATGTTATCCATTGGATAAACAATGACTAAGGAAAACTGAGTGACTGGAAGGAAATTTCTGGGTAAGCTTATTAATGTTGGACAGTAAAGGAAGTTGGATAAGAAGCTCAACGTAACATTTGTTATCTCTGCGTGTATTTGGCTAAACAAACGGAATATGTGTACAAACGGATATAGTGGGTAATTTGCTTTTATATAGCTGAGCACAAATATGATTATAAATACGTATACCAATTTTAAATTAAATTTTTTGTATACCTATATCTAGATTTATCCGTCATCCTGTTGAATGCCACATCTTGGCCTAAGGGTAATTTCAGCATTGTCCAATACTTGATGAAAACCCATATGGCCTGGGAGTATCCTTAGGTGGCGATTAAACCGCAAAGGCACATGCATCCTGAGGCACAACCCTGTGGTTGGGACTTATAATCATCAAATTACCAGCGCTATTTCCCAATATTGAAAATTATGCTCCTATAGGAGCAAGCACAGAAGTGATTATTTACACTGAAAACCTATATAATAATCAATAAAAGCATATCCTTGAGTTTGTTTACCAAAAACTATCCTCAATGATGGCGAAATAATATTTCTTATTAAATGTTTTTCTATCAAAGAACCCGAAAATGTATAAGCTTTTTATCCCTTACGTTAACAATCGCTTATTCTTATTCTTTATTAAATCATTAAATACATTTTACAATACTTTGCCTCCTTCATTATTTATGGATAGCAAACCCATTTTTTTTTCGAGGTGCATGCGAAGCTTTATATGCATGAAGCTGTCTGTTTCGGGGATATTTAAAGACCATCAAAATGAAGATGAAAGTGGCGCGCGGCGAACGAAGGGGAAGTGGCAACTTAAAATGCTGGCAACGTGAGTAAAGTCGGGCATATCTTATGGCCGCCAACCACTCCGAGTTGCGAGGGCACGGTGCAAAGTGAGCAAAAAGGGTGGCGCATAAAGACAAATTGCATAAAGGATAAGGGCCGCGATGGGCGCAAAGAGACAGGAGCAGGGAGCAGGGACAAGGAGCTGGGAACAAACTGCAGCAAAGGACGCCTGTCCCTCCATACGAGTATGATTGGCACACGGTGTGCGTGCGTGAGTATCTGTGTGAAGCGCCAGCAGAAGAGGCAAAAACGCTGAAAACGTATAACCAACGAGCGCCAAGATTTAGCGGCCGCCCATTGTACAATTGGTGTGTTGTCAGTAAGCCAGGCTCGCAGTCTCTCACTTGCCAGTGTTGAGCAATATGTACATAAAGGTAAAAATACCTGAAAAGTACAACCAATATAAAGGTAAATTAAAGACCAAAAATCTTAATATCTTTCAACAAACTACTTTAAAAATAATACATCAAATATACTATATCATTTACAAACTATATAAAATATATAACTTACAAACAATATTTTCTTCCTTATGTGTACATACGAAAAATAATAATTTAAAATTTTTTAAGGTAAAAATATCTTAAGAGAGTTAGTATTCAATTAAGTGTTTCTGAAAAGTACAAAAAATATAGAGGTCAATTAATGATCCACAATCGTAATATCTCTCAACAAACTACATTAAAAATAATATATAAAATATATCATTTAGAAACTATATAAAATATATAATTTACAAACTTTATTTTTTTCTTTATATGTACATACGAAAATCGATGCTTTATATAAATGTAAAAATAATATTGGGATAAATTCCGAAGGATATAGCAATTATTTTCCATAGTGCTGTAACGTTTCATCCACAATTTAAGGACCTTTCAAGAACTTCGCTTTTAAAAAGTCACCGCGAAAAAGGCTAAACTGACAGCACTTGCCCGTTGTTGCAGCAATCCATTTGGAAATCCGCAGCGTAATTGACATTTGATTAACGCATAGCTCAGCCAGCCCTCCGCTTCGGCTTCCAGTTGCAGATAGAGACAAAGGCGCAAAGGGCAACGTTAATCACATCGGCCACCCGAAACCGACTCAGATAAATTGAAGGCTCGCCCCGAACACGAGATCTAGTGGTGTGCGATTCACACAATGCCGGAAAATTCAGTTACGGCGGTTACTTACATCACACGACATGCCCCCGTCCTGGCCAAAGTCAAAATTTTAATGAGTTTAATGGCCCTGTGGCGTAACGATACGAAGCATACTAAATGGCATTTTAATGGCCGCAAATGTTTTTTAATTACATCAATGTCAGGGTGACACTCTTTATTGCATTACATTCAATAAATTTGTATGGCAATATAATGAGATATATATTTAAACGGATGACATGGAATTTAACAAAAGAATGACACAAATATTATAATGTCTTTAGGAATGTTTATTGATTACACCAGCTGATATAAATAATTCGACAATAAATGTATTCGTAGCCCTTTAAAATAAATATGTTTTTATTAAACTTGAGTTTTTACAAAATACCATCTATGTGCTGATGACTAAACACAATTTGTAACTAGTTTTTTATGAAATATTGTAAGCATAAGTATTAAAAATTTATTTTTTGAGATAAAAATGAATTGTCAGGAAAGGAAATATTTTCCATTAAGAGGATATTATTCTATAAACTAAACAAATTAAAACAATAATAAACAAATAACTTGCCAAGCTAAATAGGAAAGAAATATTAATAAAGAAAAATTTAATACAATACATATTTTGTATTTCATGGAAAATGCCTCCAGAGAATGCGCTGTTTTTTGGCTTCCATTGTTTCGCTTTCATGTCTGACTTAAAAAATTGTTGTTTTCAATTCTCTGAATTTTTTCCTATTTCTTCTTTTTATGTTTTTGAAAACTTGTTATTGTTGGAACATGCATATGGAAACATTTTCACTTTAGCTCTGTTGATCTTGTGGCAAAACATGCCCAAAAAGGAGGGCAACAAAAAATGTGTAACTATTATTTATAGTTCAGCAGAATGTCTGAGGGCGTGGCTGCCTTTTTGACCCGACTTTTTTCTGGCTTATCTGCGTCGGTGGGTTGTGGGTGTAATAACAAACAACAACAGCAGGAAGCGGTTTTTTCGGTGATGTCTGCGACTTGCATTGGGTCAGGACTTGCCGCTTGTCCATTCAGCCAAAAAATGGGAGCAATTTTTCAAAAGCGGAAACGTTTGTTTACTTGCCTCGACCAGAAACGGACCGGAAGGGCCAACGCCAACCCATCTATATGTATATGTAGCCCATTGCATCTGCCGGATCGCCCCCGACGACCGTCTCCGTAAATGTATCTGCTGCTATGCCAAAATTCAATGTGGTTTGCCCCAAAATGCGGTGACTCGTCTTCTTCTCTGCCGTTTTTCTGTCCTGGCTGCATTAAAGGTCGATATTTAATTAAAAGTTGCAATTAGTAAATGGCACTTTTTTTCCCCGTCGCATGTGACAAAAAGTTTTGATATATTGTCTGGTATGGTCGGGTTTGTTCGTAAATCGAAGGGAGAGCCATTAAAGCATTATTCCAGCTGAGTTTGGTTTTGGCTTTGACTAAATAAATACTTAATTACGGCTTGTGATTCACAAACTCAATATTTTTTATATGATTTGTTCCATAAATAAACCGCAGGAGTAAATTATTAAAAACATAATTGAATTTTAATTACAAAGTAATTACTCAAACAATGTTTTACTCTCACAAAACTTGTAAATCATGCAGCTGTCAATTAGAGAATAAATTCACCACGTGGAATAAACTTTTTATAAGAGCCCAAAAAGCTCTTAAAATATTCTAAAACGAACCACAAAATACATAAAAATATCATATTTTATCTGATGGATAGTTTAGTGAATAAAATAATAAAATAAGATGAAAATCTTTTCAGGCATATGTTGCTTCTGTTGATTTTTGAATATTTCCGGCAATTTTGAGTGAAAAAGTGGTATCTCTTATTTATTTTGTTTCCTCTGAGCAGCGCAAATGGATCGGATTTAATCGAAATCATATAAATATTTATACACCAAGAGTATTTAACATAATTTTCTTTATAATATTGTTTGTGAAATGCTTTTAATATCATTTCATATCATGTTCAGCTTATTTGAAGCAGGAAATAAAGCTGACGCATTTGGAAATTTTATGCAGGATTGCGTTCCCATTTAAAGCATCTTCCTTCATAATAAGTCTGTTCACATAAATGGTAGACAAACCCGTACACTGAATGTTAATTAGCCTAATTTATGACATTTCCCGACAGGAAGATCTCATTTCACTCAACAACAAAAGTGTTATTTGATAGGCAAGATGCGTTTGCATTTAATAGAGTCATGGCAATTAATGCCTATTGAGCCATCAGATATTTTCATAGAATACAAATTAAAATGCACAGCCTTATTTATTCCTCAATTTCCATTTGAATAGATATACAAAATATTTGTAACAACAACATTAACACTGGTTTAATAAAAAACTTTTACACGCAACATAATAAACAATTGCAATAAACAAAAAATGTATTTATCAGAACACTGGCAGACAATAATGTTTTTATACGCTCGAACATTTGTTTTCATGGGAAAATCACTTGAATAAAAAACCTTTTATGCTTGATAAAGCCAAATTGAATTTTCACAATGATTTTTAAGCCCTTTTAATAAGTAGGTAAACCATTATTCATCCTTAAATCCTTTAATAAATCTACCCTGAGAGCTAAGAGAAAATCTTCTAGTGAAACTGCTAGCTAGAGTTTCTGTGTGCAAAGTCTTACTATTATGTCTCTGTAATTTCCGTGACTTGTTAACTGAACAAAGACGATGTAACTTTAGCAGCTTGTCAAATATCCATTTACATACATATGAACACACAAACTCATATGCCAACTGTCATTGGCAACTGTGCAATGCGTTTGCAACGTGCACAAACAAATCGCCCCGAAAAATATGCAATAGAAACGGAAACGGAAGCTAACAAGTGGAAAAGGAATAAAACAAAGGCAAGCCAGAATAACAGAAAATTCTCGGATAAATCAGAGAAAATGTGTTGCTCTTAGTGGATACTCGTATAAATGTATATGCTGCTACGACAGACAGATTGATTGTTCATATTTGTTGCCAGACAACAGAAATTTTGTTTCCACTCGACTAAAAGGGAAGCGGAAATGCAGATTATTATCGAGCACAAGTACGAAAATATTTCTCTTTGTCTTCCGCTAGATATTCCACTGCTAAATTGAGGATTATATTACCAAAATCAAGGAGAAAATTTCACTGAAATATAGGGAAAAAAATATAAAAAAATCGAAAGGTATTCTGGACTATCAGTAATTATTTTTAAAGCTTTTTTTAATCCGGAAAAACTACAGAATTTTAAATACTTTATTTAAAAGGAATTTTTGAGAAGTTTCTTAATGAGAGAAAGGAAATCTCCCATTTAGTGACTCTTAGTTTTATTCTTCCACATTCAAAGTTACCCTTAACCCCCATTCGAGGACATTCATCTGAATGGATAAGCTGAAAGCCCAAAAACACAAAAGCCCAGAGGGTCCCTTGAAATATGCTCGACTTTCCCTACTTTTTTTTTTGTTACACCCACTGAAAAACACAATGTTGTCAAAGGGTTCATTTGGCCATGGAAAACTTTTTTCCGCACCGTCACAGTTGAGGGAGACTTAAAGTGTCATTGGTGTGTGACGATGCGATCGCCATTGATTAAATTAAAAGAAAAAGAATAAGTTTAACTAAAAGTCAGGGGGTCGGCTTGTAGGATAATTTCTGGCGATCCAGCACTTGACAGCTGTCCGGGTCAAGAGTTGGGAAAGTTTTTGGCTTTCGGCTTTCGACTTTCGACTTTCGGCATTCGGCCAACTTGGCCACAAGGTAATCAATTTGTCATAAGACGTCAAGAGTGTTGGCCAAGATGACCAGAGACTGGGCTCTGGGCACGTAAAAATAAAATTGAATTTTTATTTATTTTGGACCCTGAGCGTGGGGGGAAAGGTAAGCGCTTATAAAATATTTAGTGACAAGCTCAGCACAAACATAAAAGTTGCCAAAGGCCCCACCAAACATTGTGTGTCGGAATAAGTGTATATTCGAGTGTGTGTGGGCCCAAGCAAGGGATGGCGAGTGTGTCAACACAATCAGCATAATAACTGAGGGTCGCTTGCCACCCAAGGGCTGCAATAAAAGTGGATTAAATGTAAACATGTGTGAGATTGCCTCGGCCCAGGCATTTCCTTAAGCCTCCGGAGTCCGGAATCCTGAATCCGGTCGCAACGGTACGGGTCCTCAGACGGATTGATCCCAATGCCATTGGCATTACCCGTGGCCAAGTCAATGCCTAATGACTTTGGTCACATGCCGAATTAGGCAGGACAAATGACAGCCGAGCCGAGCAATCTCGGGCCTCGACTTTAAGTGCACATTTATCCCGGAATGGGTCAACCTTTCGCCCTCCGCCCTCCGTCCCGACTTATTGTGCGCCTAAATGGGCCTAGAGAAATGGCCTGGGTTAGCCTTATGTGTGTTGCCAGCAAATTAAATGTGCCCAAAATAAATTATTTAAATCTTAATTTTGCCAGCCGACTCAGAAGAGTTTCTTGTAGGCGTGCGGAGATTAGGGAATTAAAATTGAGTTACACAAATTGCTCAAAGGAAATGGCTTTTGATTATTTGTGAGACCCTTTAAAGGGTTATAGTCACGAATATAATTAAAAAAAAAATATATTTAAAGGCAATAATTATTATAAAGTAAAGATTAAGATGCGTAAGGGTCAGGAAAGTTTTTGTCAAACACTTAGGGAAAGGTTTAATTTTTTTAACAAATAATATCCATATATATTAAAGCCAACAGTACTTTGAGGTATTTAAAAAAAGGTGTAAATGACAGTCGTGACCAATCGACAGGGAAACCACCAATAAAATTGCCATTGCGTGAGCAGCAATATTTATGGGGCAACATTTTTGGGGTACCCCGGAAACCGGCATCCTTTTCAGTGATTAGATTTTTCCGATAATGCGCCACCGCGCGCCCCAAGGTGAATTCCCCTTAATTTAATTAACACGCCCTTTTGTTCCTTCTGCGGCCATCGTCCTTTCTTCCTTTGACTCGCTTCGACCAGTATAGAGAGAAATGAACAGCCAAGGAGCACAAAGGCAAAACCAAACAAAAGCTGCTAGGGGGATCCAGCCGAATGCTCGTGGGGCAAAGCGTTGGAGGAGGAAAATTCTGGGGTAGTCGAGACAATAAAACGCTTTTTTATGGTTCTTTTAAATGCTTCGCTTGAAGACATTAAAAAGTCTTCAAGTTCGGCAAAAAGTTCGCCGTTCTCTAGCTCCGCTCTCATTGTTAGCCATTGTTTTTGGTGGCAAAACGGAGCCGGAGTCGCCAGTGTGACTTGAACTCGTCATGAATAATGGTAATTATGAAATTGGACTTTGCCCCGGCCTCAGACACTCCATAATCCGCCGAGTGCAGTGAACTCTCGTCGTCTGTATTTTCCCCAAAGCAAACAAAATGCCTCAAATCAGTTTAGCCACTCAATTGCTCACACCAAAAATGCCAAACTTCTCGAGCCCATCATCATCGCCTTCATCATTGGCGCCATTTTGTGGCGTTCCTTGGTTTGGTCCTTTGGCTCGCGGCATTCAGCACTCGGCACCCGGCGCTCGGCACCCGGCTGACAGCCACCAGAAAACCCCGGAGAAATTGCATGAAAAGTTTTCCGCTTTTCTCCGCCACTCACTTATTCATATACACATTTTAAGAATGTACAAAGGCCAGCTTCTGTCCGCCTGTCTCATTCTTTGGGCGCGAAATGCATGTCAGAGCTGTCAGTGGACTTTCGCCGAAGGGCCCAGCCCGAGTGCTTTCCCACCACCGAAGTGAGAATTTAAGTTTTTAACTTTTAACGTTGAGTAAAATACGGGCAATGTCTTGCAGAAATTAAATTTTCATTTGCTCTAATTGTTTTCGGCCGAAAAGTTTTGCTTTTTAGGCCTCTAGGGGTGTGGATATAACTTTGAAATTTGTATCAACCGAAATTTTAAGTGGGAAAATTAATTTTTAATTGATATCTAAAGAGAACGTATTGATTTTAATTGTATTTATGATATAGCTATATCTGTGCAACGATTAAAGCTTTAAATTAATGAGAATATACTTCGGTTCCTTTGTACAGAATTAACATTGTTTACTTTAATGGCAAACTCACAGAGATAAAATTTAGAAACAGGAACCACCAAAATATTCACAATCCAATAATCTTTATTAAAATGTTTACCTTTAAAAAAAGCCTAATTTGTTATTGTTTACCAATCAATATATTTAAAATGCCTGAGGTTTGAATTTGTATTTAAAACGCTGCCCGAAATGAATTATTGATTCGCTCTAATTGCTTGGGGCCTAGAAGTTATTGGTTTTTCACCAACAACGGAAATATGATGAACTCTAAAGCAATTTCGTGGCTAACCAAAAAAACATACAGCATAAACACAAATCTAACATTAAGTTATCACATTAAAATTTCTATAGAGTCAAATTAAATAATCATAAACAAAATGCCTCAGACAACTTGTGAATATTTGAATTAAAAAAATATGTTTTAGATAAAAAAAAACTTGACAAATATTGTGGGTTTTTGTTAAAAGTTTCTGCTTTCAGTTGGCAGCAAAATAAGCTCTTGAAATATAATACTCAAGAGTCTCAAAGCAAAAGCACTTTTTATACAAATAGTTCCTTTCGCTTTTTGGCCAAAATCCCCGTGGTTGCAGTCCAGAGACTTCCTGTCACTATTGCAATTGTTTTGCAATTTCATTTCGGTTTCCTTGGCTTGGCCCTCAACTTGTGTTAGTATTCCTTCAAGCCTTAACGATGACCCCAGACTTTAAGTGATGTGAAAAATCAAAATAAATAATTACCCTCTCCAATTTGCAAACGAATTTCACCAAGTTCCGGGACGAAACTTCCAAATAAATATTACCATAGCTAAGCAAATTTTTGCAGGGCTCGGAGCCAAGTTTATCCAAGCAATTGTGTAAATTGTCCGTGCACTTCTTTGCTAACCGCATAAAATGTATGCAAAAGTAATTTACAAGACAATTTCGTTGTTAGAAACTTTCGACTTGACACAGGCGAAGGCACCGAAATAGAATAAACCTAAGACTTAATTGCACACTAATATCAAAGGCAAACGAGACGAGGGCAAATGCATACATATATCTGGCAGCTATTGTCTTTAATTAAACAGCGTAATTGTGACCACAAAACGAGGCTGTATGCTCCACATTGATTTACTTAACAGCGCGATTGTTAAACAAATCTAATCCCATTCGATGACGAGGGTAGCGACAATAATTCGACACGATTTTAATTAAAACGAAAAGCACAAGCCTCAAATGCCATCCCACGCATCCCTCTTGGTCCTGGAATTTTGATGGCTCGGGGATTTTGAAAGGGGGAGGGGCAAAGGCCGTTAGTCTGGCGGCGTACAATTTCGAGACTAACGCAAATGCAATTTTGTGGCCAACACGACGTGCATTTGGCCAACACACAAGTCCGTCGGCACTGCTGTCACTGCTCACTCCCCTCCCGCTGATGTTTGTTTATAGGAAACGCCTTTCATTAGTGGCCAACTTGATGGCCACCAGCCAGTATTATGTCATTTGTAGCCAGCGGCATGACAGCGACGAAATTTAATTCAATGAAGACCGTCTCTGAGGCCAAAGAGCAGTGCCAGTTCCCAGGAAAATTTGGTTTCGCCCTAAATACAGAGGGAATAGCACGGAGAATAAATAAACTTGAACTAGGTTATCATTTTTAGGTAATTATATTATTTTCTGTGCATTGATTTAGTTATTATTTTCTGAGCATTGCAATTTAAGTGATGTCAATGATTCCACCAGAGATAGAAATAGAGCTGAAAAAACGGATCTCATAACTGCCATCGTATTGTTTCGACTTCAATGAGCCGTAGACTTCTCGCCCGATGAAATCCACACAAATATCCGTTGCCGCTCGGTTTTTCCCTTGAATAAAAACCTTGACAAACTGTCCTGCTATCCGCATTCATCCGGTTTGTCCATTCCGTCCCATCATTTATCTGTCTCTGCGATGCCTTTCCTCGTTGAAGGCAATTTAGCGTATAAAAAGATTGCTTTTCATGCACTTTTTCTATGATTTTTACTTTCCGTTCGCATTCTTGGATTTAAATGAATCTAAGGTTGCAAAAAAATACCTTTTTTATAAAGGGTGATATAATTAAATCTTAGTTTTTAAATGGGGTTAGGCTTATTAATTTTTGTAATTATTTATAATTATTAATATTTATTTATTGATAAATATTATTTTATTATTTAATTTAATATTTAATATAATATATATTTTAATATTTATTATTTAATAATAGCCTGATTGGGCGGAGGTATTGTGATACTAGCTGATATTCGCTATTGAAAATACATAAATAAATAAAAATGTATATGTCAAATTTATAATAATAATAATTTGTTTTTTTTTAATTGTTACAAGGTTTTCTGCAAACAAACTTTAAAATATTGGTATTTTGTAACTCTTAGTAATTAATAGGATACCACTTAACTTTTCAAGAGTAATAATATTCAAAAATAGATAATATTAGTAAATAACTTAATAAAATGTATTTAGAAATGTGTCAAGTTAAATAATTATTATTTATTATCATAATAAATATTTTTCTTGCATGCTTATTTTAAAGCCTAATATTTTATGAACTATTATTAATTTTAAAACATTAATATTTACCTTTAGGGAAGAGCATCAACTGGTTGCCGTGTTAAAAACTAAACCACTTCACCGAGCCTCATCCCTCCACGATTTCAGCCTGCCATTTAATTGATTTCGATTGTTGCTTGTCCGTGGATCGCATTGCAAACTCTCATTTCCATGCAACGTGGTTTTTTGTATTTTTTTCCCGTATTTTTTCCAGCGTCCAGCTGACAAAAACTCATAACTGTCATTGTTATTGCCGCCAACGGGGTCGCATTGTGTGCCAATACTTTGGCTCAAATGAGGCGTAGGCCTCGGCCCGCCTGATGAACCCCCCACAAATATATCCCGTGAAAATGCAACGAGACAAAAAAAAAAGGGGGAAAACTTTTGCCTCCGGGGCCTGCGAGTATCTGCCGTTTGTCGGAAGGCCCATTTATCAGTCTGTGTGAAGTCGTTGAACGTAACTGTTTTGCTGCTGAATGCAATTTAGCGTGAAATAATAGTTATTCTTCCACTTTTTTCTATGCAATACTTGCCGACCAACTTTATGACTGAAAGGGAGTGAGGTCTTATATTTATGGCCGGATAATTGCGACTGGAACTGACTTCTAAATCAGGGAAATCTTTTAGCAGTTTGGGGTAAATTTCTTTCAAAAGTATTGCGTTCTATTTAAAAAATTTTGTATTTGTTAATGCTTCAGATATTATATTTTGTATAATACCAACCTAAAAATTAAATAAAATGTAGCTAATATATTTCTATAAATTCATCGCCTTTAGCTGAGTTAACACAAATGTTTATTACCCGATAATTGCGGCTGAAAATTACTTTTCAATGTGGAAAATCCCTCCACGCCATTGAAATGAGTCCAAGGGTAAGCCATCAGCTCACGGAATCCATCACAATGAAATCAGCCTAAGTAAAGGAAAGTGTTTTCCCCGGCTGCCTACCCAAAAAGCGAGGAAAAAAAAACAACAATAAGACCAAAAGCGTACATACATACACACAGCGAACACTCTCCTAAATTGGCCTGACTAATAACATTATTGAGTAGAAATGGCTAAGAAAAAAGAAGGGACCAAAGGCAGAAGTGGTCCACAGCCCAAAGGCATTAGAAACCAATTTTCTAGGAACGGAGAAGAGAAAAAATATAATCAAAATCAATTGTATTGCCGCCTGCCTGCCTGTGGAAAATAAGGCGAAACCATCGAAAGCTAAACTTTGCGGCTTAGCAACGTTTTCGATTCATTCTCTTATCGTTGGCTTTAATACGATTTTAATTAGAAATGAAAACTTTGTTTGCCCTCCATTTGCCTCTGGAAATCAGTGCTTAATTGGAAGCACTTTTAACGCTTGACTTGGCCGGCAAACGAAAAACCGGCCACAAAGGTTGCCCCCAGTGACCTCCGTCCCTTGATTTTCCCATTGAAGAAGCATCTGTCAAATTAAAGTGCATTTAAATAGCCCAAAGGCCGGGCAGGACATTAACAGCTTCGAATATCCGCATCAGGAATCGGCTCCTGTCAGGACCAATGATGACGAGGGTTAAACCCTTTATCGACATAAAATTATAAAGCCCAACGAGGTTGGCCAACAAAAAATGGAAATAAATTGCTGTAAATATCAAACAACGACAGCAAACACATGTAATTTATTTATATGCTACATACACGTGCCAGGCTATATATGAATATGTATATTTATTTATATATATTTTTTTGCGAATTTTTAAAATGGCCAGCAATGCAATTTCATCGTTGCCTCTTTATGATTGCCAGACGCCAAGCGACATGTGCGGTTTATGAATGTCAGCCAGCGCGATCTTTCCCAACCCAGGCCGTGTGTAACTGCGTACAAGCCAATATATGCATATATATCATACCGACTTTTCAACAGGCAGAAGAAAATAAACACAAACTACCTGCAATTTTATGCAATTTTACTCTTGAAGTTGGCCCTTTTTGCGCGTGTATGTCCCTTTGCGTGCATTTGAAGTTTCATTTAAAAGTTTTTTTCTCTCCGAGATGATGAGATAAATCTTGTTGATGTTTTCCTCTGTGGGCTGAACTTTAAATCAATATTTGCTGCGTAAATTGATGATTTCGTTAATTAACTTGGCGCTGATGCGAGTAATTATATCACAGGGATCGTATGGGTTCCGGAAGCGATTCGAGCATTGTTCACCTGTCAATGGCGAGGGCCCAGCTTATCGCGGGCATTATGCAAATGAGCTAAGCGCCTTGTGCTATTATAATGTCATCCATAAACATGTTGCGGCTTGGAGAAAATCGCTTTGGTACCTCTTGACAGTTACACTGAAAGGGGCATTGGTAAGTAAGGGAAATTAAAATGGGAAATTAAATATAAAAATACCAATAGTGATATTCCTTTTCCTGAAAATAATAGTCCTTATAGAGAAACTGATAATTATTTATTTTCCCAAGTATATCTGATATCTAGTAAATTTTTTGTTCAGTTTATTTAGCCGTCATCTTGTTGCTTTGTCCCTTGGGCTACCCTAATTAGCTGTCTAATTAAGCCAGTCAAATTCCCTTGATTGTACAAATGTACCAAATCCACCGCAGTTCGCCTGCCAAACAGTGAGTCTTTAAATCACTCTCCTCGACCCCTCAAAATTGCACTCAAATGACTTCACATCGCTCTTTCGCCCAGCACATTAACTGCTCAATTTAACTGTTCGAATGTTTCATAAAAAAAATGTGTCATTCCTCCGACATCTTTATGATTGATGTCAGTCGTCCGGGAATTGATGTCTTGTGACTGCGAATTATCTCCGCTTGATTGGTTGACCTTTGCTCCATTACTTTTCCATTCACAATGCAGAGAAAAAAAGGGAAAATCAAAATGCGGGCCAAACTTAAATTTAATGGGTGTGCGTTAAAGCTTTCAATGCTCTCACTTTGAAATAATGACTGCAATTACGGGGCAGACACTCAATTATAAATCCATTCATACGCAATAGTGTCAATATAATTTACAGCTTTGCCCTGGCTGCTGCATAAATAATTCCATTAATGAGTCGGCATAAATAACGTGGGGCTTAATACAATTCCGCGATGACATTAACTAAGAAAATAAATAAAAATTAAATGCGGGAGAGTGAACTATTTGAGAACCTTTTAAATATATTTAAGGGCTAAGATACTGTAAATCCGTTAAATATGTAAATACATCTTCAATATAATTATTTCAAATATAATCAGCCCCTAAATGTATTTCCTATTTATTCCTTTAAATATAAATCTAATTTATTACAAGTAAATCCTGTAACTTCAAGCAAATAAATAGTCATTACTTAATTGCCATTGAATTCCTAAGTCGTGAGCAATTCCCAGGCTGAATAATAAATGAAATAAAATTACAATCAATAATCCTTTATTACGCTCACCAGCCACCATTCGCACCTGCTTCGATGCAGTTTGCAATTGCAAATTGCGAGTTCGTATAAATTATTTATAAAATTAACGCTGCCTATTTAAAATGCAATTTAATTCCTCGCAAGGACAATGACAGAGCCCCGGACACGCACCTCCGAACACACATACAGTGTCGCACAAAGGCAGCGCTGGAAAAAAAATACAAAAAAAAAATAGGTGGGAAGGACTCAAAGAACAGGACCAAATTATACGGCATCCGAGGTACGAACTGGTGCCCGGCGAAACATTGCAACGAGAGTTGCATTGCAATTGAATTAATTAATTTTTAAATGCTTCCCTCGGTTTGCACACTTTTCCCTGTCTCTTACATGCAAATTTATTGGTTTTTTGCCCGACTGGATGTGCCACACAAATTGAATAAAAATACAACACAAGAGGTGGCGGATAAGGAAAAGAAATTGCCATTTTTCCCGGTCCAAAATCACTAACGAGATGGCCACACGTTTAACGCCCAGGAGCAGGGGCTTAAAGCCAAATTTGATATCAGGCCATTGACTTTAAGCCATAACAATTAGGCCTAAAATAACCTAAAACCTTAAAGCGATCAAGGTAAATCACAAGACTGACAGGTAGCCAGAATGTAAATTCCATTTGGAGCGGAAATTATGTGGTCCTTTGGTCTGCTCTTTCATCTTTCTAAGGATTTGCTAGCTACCCTTCAATCTCCGTGGCCTTTGACTTATTTATGATGCAGAGAAACAGCTTAACCTGAATCCCTGCAGTGGCCTGTCCTCGAGGAATTTAATCAACATTTTGTCATGATGGTGAGTGCCTGCCTGCATTTCAAATTGGAAATGTGTCAATATTCAGCACTTAAAGAGCTTGTAAGAAAATCCAATGTTTATAAAAAATACATGAATATTCTTTAATGACATCGAAGATGACTTTGACGTGATGGAAAAAAATGACCACATTTAATATTCTGTCACGTGTCCGAAATACGTGACACCATAAATGCAAAATAATTGAATTTTAAAATAGAGACCAACTTAAATTGAGTTCACCAATCCAGCAGGACAATATAAAGTTGGCCGACAGGAATTAATTAAATATATATTCAGCCGGCCTCGGCCCTCGAACAAGAGCTTCGTTTCAGCTGCTTTGGTAGCAGTTCGAGCCGCTGTCAAAAACTGCAAGTGCAGTGCAGATAAACGAAGCTAATTAGCAGAAATGTGAAACTTTCCCCCAGCGTTCGCAGGCTACATAAACCAAACTTTGGGCCACGTTCCAGTGCAAACTTGGCCAAGGCTTCCCAGCTATCCAGCCACCCAGCTACGAGTATTAGACAAAGATTGCCTGCTCTGGCAAAGGGCTCCGCCCATTCATAATCATAATCACCGTCGACGTTGTGACGGCACTTGTTAATTTCTGCTGGCAACTTGCGGAAAGTTTTTCGGGCTAGAAGGGAGATTATCTAAACGATGTTAATAAAATGTTTAATAAAGCCACCCGGGACATGACCTATTCACGCATGACCGCTTAGAGTGACAAATATTTGCAGGTACTCTTAATAATATTTACCCAAGGATCCAAAGTTCTTGGCTTGCCATTCGAAACAGGCTATTTGGGATTTTTAGCCCACGCTAATTATTGCCAAAACTTTGACTCTGCCGGGAAAAAGCTCATTAAAATCATCCAGGACTTGCATTAAGCGGACCTGCATCAACTTTTTTGTCTTTGCCCTTTTCGTTGGCAAACTTTTTTGTGCCAAACTTTCACACACCTTCTGACGTGGCAGGGATGCCACGACAGCTCAAGGATAAGGGAACAAAAAACCTGGACGACAACAAGACACAAAAAGAGGAGGACATTTTCACATGACTAAGGCCGGGGAAAGATGCAAGTAGCAGCTGTGCAAGTTTCTGTTGCGAAGGGCAAAAAGTTTCGAACGCACTTTGATGTCTTTGCCAGCTGCGTTGCCACCTTGGATATTTTCCGGCCAGAATTGGCCTTCAAGGATTGAGAACAATGTGCGCGAAGTTCTGGCAATTTCTCCAAAGTCTGCGGTTAAACAGGAAATAAACTCAAAAGGTTTCCCATTGTTGCGAACTCTTAAAAAATAGATAATAATTTAAATATTCCTATTTAAGCATATGCAGTTTTATATTTAAGTTTATGTTAACCTTACTTTTAATTTCCCAGCACTGCCTGATTCCCTCACAGCTGCTGGCTTACATTTTTGTGGCAGTTCCTTGGGCTGACAAATTCTCAAGGCAGTTGTAAAATTATGCTAATTTTCCCAGCAGCGGCAGCAGTCACAAGAGTTTGAATTTTATAACAACAAAATAATAAAAATTTCATAGCTGCATTACGATTCAATTACGTACACCTCCAGCCCCGAAAAAAAAGAAGGAAATTATGCAACATTCTGTTGGGCAAGATAAGGTATTTTATTTTCATTTTTTGGCTTCACTTGCTCGGTGAGTAAGTCCTCTTATACTGACACTCTCCATTTTCTTCCAATGTCTTTGGCTTTTATCGCGTAAGATGCGGAACGTGTTCCTCGGACGTGACAGTGCCGTTGGTCAGTGGAAGACTGGTCAGACGGGAGTGCATCTAAGCCTTAAAGCTGTCAATACGCTGCAGGATTTTGTGGATTAAAACTTTTGTCTCTCGCTGAAAGCGGCTTAAACTAAAACTCTAGTTTAGAATCTCTATTTCTCTATTTCCTGACTGATCCTTAACATCTCAATGGCTCCTCATACTTTGGTAATACCGACTGCATAAGCACAAAATTCCGGAGGAACAACAAAGCTGCTTCACACAGCTGCTCGGGGGCCAAAAGCATTTTTGTCGGATTTTTTACTTCCTTCCTGTTGCCAAGGAAAATTGCTTGTTGCAAGGGCTTTTTGCATTTTCATTAATTTATTGGGAAAACTCATCGCCTGCTGCCAGTTCGTCCTTCTGAGTTTTCGTTCAACGCCCAAAGTTCGGCGAGCAATACAATCAGGCGATTGCCCGACGACGCCAAGGAAATGTGTTTCCTTCTAGCCATTAGCATTAATATTTCAATGCCTTCGGGGAATGTCCTTCACCCCCCAGCCTCAGCCTCAGCCTCAGCCTCAGCTCCTCTCATAGCTGAAGCTGAGCACAACAATTTTTGAGCTATGTGATGGCGTTTTTGGGTAGCGTAACAAGCTAAATTTCTGTACTTGTCAGCTGCTGCCAGATTTACGTGTTGTTATTGTGCCAGCAGCACCCAGAAGTGGCAACAAAAAAATATGTACTACAGTCGCACTATAAGAAAAATATTTACAAATATTTACTTGGCTTAAACAAATGAAGAATTAATTAGAATCGATTAAAGACATCATAATCTATATTCAAATTAATTCAAATTGAGAAATTGTTGTTTATAAAACCCTCTAACTAATATATTCTCAAGAAAATGCGACTCATCATTAAATTATATATAATTCCCGGTGTTTTAAGCAGTTCTACTTTATTCTTAACCAGATACATCCATAAACCGCTTGATTATATTATTTTAAAGTCCCCACTGACTAATTTAAGTTATTTTCGACAAGTGTGCCAATGTCACCACCCTTCTCGGCTGCACATATACACTCAACTTCTCGCCTGGACTTGTTTCATAAACAAGTTTTGTTCGGTTTGGTTTTCATTTTTTGCCCCCTTCTGTTGGCCTCTGCCGCTCTTCAGAGCACCCATTGAAGCTGGCTCAGGGTTGGGTTATAAATTTACATGCATAGTTATAGTTATTTCCCCGGCCAGAGGCGGCAGTGGCACAGCTGATGAGAATTGCCAAGCTGCCCGTAAGGCTTCAAATGCAACTTACTCCCGCATAGAGATGATGTTGTTGTTTTCCTGCCTGCCCCTGAGTATGTACAAAAGTTTCACTGAATTTATTATGAGTGCGCTGTAGTTACGCTGCTGCATAAATTATTGTTATTAATTTATAAAACTATGTTACTGAGCTGCTCTCTCAGTACAATTGAAATATGTTCGCACTTTCCACTACAGCTTGTCCCGCTGTTTCTGGCATTTTGTGCACTTCCTTATTATATATTTTCCGGGTCAGCTTTAACCTAAGCGCTTTATGACAAGCATTTGTCATTTTGGTCAAAGGCGAAAAAGGTTCACTGGGGTTCATTTCCGTTTCCGCTTTGTGCTACGTCACTTAATTGACATTCTATCTCCATTAGGGCAACACGATTCACTTCGTCACGCGGAATAAACATAGCACACACTGCGTATACGTAATGTTTGTGTTTAAAGCGAACTAATTTCTGAGAAGCTTAGTATTTTCTTGAATTAAATACAGAAAAGGCAGGCCTTCTAGGGCCTATTTTAAGCAAACATAAATATTAAAAGGCAGCGGCTTCGGTGTTAAATGAATTATAAAACAATACAATTATATAACCACAGCAAACACGTCGTATACTTAACGTAACCACTTTATCTAGTATGCAGAGTGATCAAGATGCCGCTCACCTCAAGAAGTTTTTCCTGATTAATTGAATGCCAAGCGATAAGCCTTAAGCGCGCTGCAGCCAACAATCTGGGCAAAGTGCAACCTCGGAGCGCAGTCGGTGGCGCTCGTAGCTCGTAGCTCGTGTTTACAGATTTTAATCTAAAGTGCGAACTCATTTTCCATTTTACACTCGAGCACACACAGACCCAGGGATACAAGCATGTATGTAAAATGCAGCTAGCCCGGACTTGTGTAAAAGCGATGAGGACATTAAAAGTGCCACTGCAACGGTGCTGGCTGCAATGCGTGACATTAACTTGGCCCCTGCAATGTTGTCTAGACCTAGAGAATGGCAAGAGCTCTTGCTATACGCAAATTTGCATAATAATCCTACAGGCACTGAGAGATTGGAGTGCTCTGCTGGCTGGCTGACTTTTCCACCAATCAATTTAAAATTAATTACTTTGCTACAGGCCACAGCCACAGCAGAAGGCAAAGAGCGATTTTCTCATTTCCGGTTTAAAAATTACCCCTTTTTATTCTTCGATGGAAGAGACTACTTTTTCCATTACAAAATGCCATCAATTTCCATTTTGAGCCTTCCTTGGTAAAAATCGAACTCTTAATAGAGAAATAATTTCTATACTTTTATATCAATTTCCTGTGATTTTCCTTTAAATAAATCAAGTGCAGTTGCTCAACCATCTCAGGCGTTGGCAACAGGAAATTAAAAATGTAATGAAAAAAGAAAAAAACAACATTATATTTACCTGGAATTTTATGCTAAAATTGAAGACCGAGTTGAAAAGATATATTTACCTAATAAGCGGACTCAAAGCTGTAAAATAAATGTATTAATACATTTTTTCTACCCAATTTAAAATCAAAGCCATGGCAAACCCTTTTTTTGCTCCTTCATCTTTAAATGCCCCGCAGCAGACATAAACATTAATCTTTAACAGACTGCATTTTTTCTCAACTATTTGCGGCTTTTCATTAGCCCCTCTGCTGGGTGGGGAAAAAAACGCCGACTGCAAACAAATGGGTAACATAATTAACAGCGGAAATGAAAGAGAAATAACAAAAACTGTGGCAAATTAAAAATTGAAGTGTGCCAGCGCAAGGAGCCCCCAACTGGAGCCGACCGTAAAAAGAGGCGCCCCGAGCTGCACACGGCATTTTGTAGGGCTCCAGCTCGCATATAAAATTCCCTCACAATGTTGCACCAACACACACACTCACACACCAACACACACACCAGCACACACTGGGCAAATAATAATTTGCATGTTAAGCTGCGCCGAAAATAAAGTGCAAAAGAATTTGCAGTTCGCATAAAATAGTCATAAACGGAATTCGCTCAGACTTCTCATGCCGCCGCTGTAAAATGGAGGAGGCTACAAAGTAGCGCATCGGTAATTTCATTTTCTATTTACATACAAACACACATGCTGCACATATATACATATATATGTATATAAAAATACCCACACAGTTGCAGGCGAAGGCACACGCATGCACAAATTAAAAATGCATTAAAGCCAAATTGCAGTGCAGCCCATTCGCATATGCCGCAGAAACAGTGCTTGGCGGTAATGTAAGGCAGCTGAAATATCATTAGGTCACAAGATTTAGAATTTAAATATTTTATTGGATTTTTTAGATGCATTTTATATTGTTTTATATTTATAAAGAGACAAAAATATTTCAAAAACTGGAAAACTTTTAGCAAACTCAATTAATAATATTATATTATGAGAAATTTCTTTAGATTAAAATCTATAAATTGGACATATTGTGACAAAATCTTTGCGAATTGTAATTAAATTATTAAATTGCATTATTAAAATTATATAAATATTGAAATTTGATTACACAATCTTTGTATATTTTTATTAAAAAACTAAGTTCAAAAGAAAAATGAAGACATCAAATTCATAACTCGAAAAATAAATCTAAGAAATATTCTTTTACAAAAATAGTACGCTGTAACAATCTAAATTTTTTTATTTAATATGCAACATGTATTTATGAATATATTTAAAACAATTCTTTTTTTAATTATCATTCTTCGTCGTTTGCCTGGCAAATAAATAGCATATCATCTTTACAGCTATCAACCCACATGCCTCCATTATTAATGGTTACACAGCGCTGAGCTTCGTGATTGTACTTGGGTTCTTCGGGCTTCCACTTCAGGAAAGCTGCTGTTTTTCCAGAGGTATAGGACATGAACTGACCCTTCTCGGCCAGATCGTTTATGTCCACTCTGTAGCTAACGTCGGCTTTTAGTTTCTTAGTGATTGCTGTAAATTCACTGCTGTCCTGGATGGATGCCAAGTGACTGCCCATCTGGCTACAGGTATTTATAGCTGACGTCCAGTTCCTCTTAATATTTTGTTCAATGTAGAAGAGCTGAGAACCAAACCGTTCAAATTTCAGCAGAATCATCCTCTTTTCGATTTTGGAAAGTGTCTTTTGCATGGCTGACATTTGATTTTCCAGAGCAGTTTGTTGACTTCTCATGTTTTCCAGCCTCTCCTCAAGATCTTGTGGCAGGCGTTTTCCCAGAGTGTCCTGCAGGGCCGTCTGCCTTTCTTCAATCCTGTTTAGTTTCGATTGAGTTCCGTTCACTATGACTGAATCACGGGTATCCCACTGTTGCTGGTGAAGGGCAATGTGATCGATCAGTGGCATCAGCGCCGTGAGGCAGAATTTTCCGCATTGATTTGGCGGATCCTGCAACAGGCAAACCGTAGGCGGAGCATCATTATTTGCTCCTGCCTGGGAGCCATATAAAGCTTGTGCAATAATGGCAAATAGAAATAAAGTTGGGGACTTCATCGCACTATTATGAGTATATAACCGCCGACAGCCGATGTTTATAATGCACTGATTCCGGAAAAAATGTTGCTGAGCAACGACGAGCACTGAGTTCTTGAGTTGATAAGCTCGATTTATTTCATAATACATTTTTGTACTTATATTTATACTCTATCCCGTAAATATCACTATAAAATTCATAAAGAATTTAGCTAAAACTCAAACTTGTCAATGCAACAGTGCAATAAAACCAAATAATAATAAAATATTTAAAGAAGTATGTCGATTAATTATAACATATCTTCATTTTAAATAGTATTTATTTATTTATTTATTGTACTCTGTTTATAATTAATTCACAAATTATGGTTAATTTGTTGAAGGCCTAAAAGAATAATATTTATTTCATATGATACCCTTTTCTTTATTCTTTTCTGTTTATAAAAAAGAACTTTTAAGATAAAACTGCAAAATGAGACTTGAATTTGTGAAGAGTATTTCCAATTTCGGTTTCGGGAGCCATCGTGCGTTTCTTGTTAGTCACAACATTTGATAAAAGGGCTATTTCATCACACATATTACTCAGAAAAAAGTTGTTCTTCCAAGAACTTTGCTCATTGTTTTCGTTTCTAAGGCTGCTGTAGGCAGAATTGTGTGTGATTTACACTCAACTTTTATTATCAAATGAATATAAATAAACTTACTGATGTATTCTTACCAGCTTTTACTAAATATAATAGAAATATTAATTATATTTAATTAATATACTTTGAATGCCAACCGACTTTTAATTCTGTAACGTACTGTTTTCATACATATTTGCCTGCGAGATGTCATTAAGCTGCCAGCCCCAAAAAAGTTTTTACAACTCTCTTGATATACGTGAATATAAGGACAAGTAAATGTACACAGTCTGGGCCCTGTATCTTAAGAGTGGAGTGACAGCCATTAACCAAAGCATCATCTGGGGTATGAGGGTATGAGACTTGAAATGGGCAAGCTTTTTAGTCACCAATATTGATTTAAGAGTTATAATGACAATAATTGGATATAATATTATTTTGTTTTTTAACTGTTTTTACATTCGAACAAACACAAATTTTTATTTATACAGTTACAGTTTTAATTTTACAAAACTGAGTAGGGCAGGTCTCGCGGCAGCAGCAATTAATGCCACACTTGGTGTTCTGAGCCTCGCAAGTGGCCTGGGTCCAGTTGAAGGATAGTAAGCCTGAGTAAGTAAAGCTTGTGCTAAATACAGTAACCAAATACTTATCAAATATAATATACTCACGTGCGAAGCCCTTCTTAAGCCTGTCTTCATTTATGGATCGCAGAGTGCAGCCGGACATCTTCTTAAAGCTGAAGGCCACGTTGCCGCCGCAGTGGGTGTCCAGTAGACAGAGTCCTTTTACGACTTTGTCGCAAGCTCCCGGTTCACCGTTTAACGCGGCGAAGGTGCAATGGGGTCCGCAGCAATCGTTGTCTCTGGGCGGCAGCTTCGGCTCCTTGATGCCCGAGTTTACGCAGCCATTCAAGCCCGTAAAGGGTACGCAGGATCTCACAGTAACTGGTGGCGGTAGGCAAGCCAAAGCCGAGACCAACAGGCAGGCGAGGAGTTGAGATATCAGCAGAGTCCTTATGGCGGCCATGTTGCTTGCAGAGCACTCAGACGATCCCAGCAAAATGGCCTGCTTTTATACGCTGCCCTTGCCCCATATTTCCCATGTGTGTGTACACAACTGTTGGAGGGAACTGTTTAAATAAAAATTAAAAATAACCCACTTGCGAGGTGGATAAGACTATAAAAGGGCTCGGTTTCCCATCACTCCATCTGAGAAGTGTCCGACATGGCTGCCAAGATCCTGTTGACTCTGCTGCTCCTTTTTGTTGGCCTCGAGTTGGGCTCCCAGTGCCAATGTGGCAGCGAAGACCTCTGTCCTGCCATCAAAAATACGAGTCCTTCTTGCGTGGGCAAGAATATCAGATACCAGTGCATCTGCGACTTTACCTGCTCGGAATGGGACAAGCCCTGCAACTGGGTGCTCACCTGCCCGGAGGAGATCGAGAACATCAACGATATTCGTCGAAATAAGAACAAGCTAAGTGCGTAGCCTAAATTATTTAAAAATTGAACTCGCATTAACCGTATAACATATATTTTCTTAAAGTTGTTTTCAGACTGCCCAATCGCAGCCATAAGGAGTGTCTGGATATCAATATTAATACGCATAAGCATCCAAACTGTTGCAACAAGTTCTGCGCTGCTAATGTTACAGATGTTTGTTTCTAGTTTAGAAACTATAAATAAAGAATTAAATGATGATTATAGATGGAAATGTTTGAATATTAAACGGGGCATAGGGAGGGGAATGTCACCAAAAACAAAAGAAGCTTTTCCGCGTGAAATATGATATCAACTTTGATATAATATTTTATCTAAAATATCTTTTGGCTCCAATTCAGCTTCATTTTATATAGTTAAAATATTATATTATTGATTTGGGGACATTAGTTACTCGTTAATCGGATTTGATTAATATTTTCTTTTTAAATTAGTAATAAAAGTAGTTGCATATAACTAATGGATATAATTATTATAAGGTATTGTTTCTTGTACTTTGCTATTCTTTGTTTGCTAAGGTGTAGTAAAATAGAGTGAAATTTATTACATTTTTTAATTCCTTGTTACTTGTTTTAAATAAAGCAAAGTTAGAATACATTAAAAGCAACATTGATAAGAAATATTTTGAATTTGTTCACATTTAAGGATGATAAAGTGGTTTAAAACTAATGGCTTTTTCCTATTTAAAGTCTAAAAGAGTCCAAGCTGGTGAGTATAGTAGAAATGCTACTTACATGTTTATATATACATATTATATATTATATATATACAACTTGATGTTACTTTAACCATTATACTTAACCTTAACCCTTATAAATTTATTCGATTGGCTTTTCCATTATGGAATTATTCTTCTGCTATTTAAAGCTGCAATTATTTACTTAAGTTCAAAATTAGCCAATATTTTAGACTTTCTTTGCACAGATGTTATTGATAAACTTCTGTTGGGCTAGAAATAACTGGTGCCTTCAAAAGTATGACGAACTTTATTCAGTTTGAACGAGTTTACCCCTTTATTTATTTTTAATGCATTTAAAACATAACCAAACATTTTGAGGCAATTAATTCCAAATAATATCATATATATTCAATAATTTTACAATGGTTAGATGTTATTTATACTTAATGTATTTATTTAATACTCGATATAAAATTAAGGTCTGTTAGGCAATTTTTTATTTAGTTGTAAATTATAGTATAATCTACTAGTTTCCCCGTATCCCATTTTGTCCTAATTTGTGTCATCTTTCAGATAGCTCTCAAATGCCTTGACATACTAACTGATTATCCATTCGCATTTCCATATTCCGTATTCCATATTCCGTATTCCGCATCTTTAGTCAATAACTCACGGGTGTCAAACAGGCAAGCAAACACAAATTAATTTATCCTGTCAACGGCTAGACAAAGCCTTCCTTCCGATGACTAGGCAATTCTAGGCCCATGAATTAGCCTTGCCTCCAGCCAGCCCCTCATGTCCTTGACAATGGCAGGATACGGGGAAAATTATCAGCTCATTTGTCAGTCGGCGCCGAGAGGTGGAAAATAAATTACGCGACACTTTGGCCACCAAGCCTTGTAAGTTGACAATTCTGTTTGGCTGAAGGGTGTTGTGAGTGAGTTTGTGGGAGGTCCTGTGTGCATGAGTGTCGCCAAAGTTGACAGCTGGGCGGTGGGCGGTAAATTGCCTACATCCACCCAAAGTCACGCACTCCGGCAGAAAGACGTGTTCTGTCTGTGTGTCTGTCTGTCGGTGGGGTTCGTGCGCCTGTTTGTTTGTTTATTTGTTTATTTCGCGCAGCTTTTGTTTGACACAAGCCATTTGTCAACTCATTATTAGCCTTCGCATCGGGCAGCAGCAAGTGGCGCTAATTGAAAACGTGTTTCAATGCCAATCCCCTTCAAGTTTGGCGCCGCTTTTATTTGTTAATTTATCCGCATTTCGCGTCTTTTTGGCTGTCACATCGCTAACCGATGGCAAAGTGCATGTCTGCATTGCCACGCCCAGTGGCAGTGGCACTAATTAAACCGCATTGCGCTCCTGTCAGCAGGCATCGCCGAATCCTTTTATCGGGGTAATATAAAAAAAAAATCAAAAAAACGACAAGATAGTGAGGAAAAGTATTTTGTAATGCGACGTGGCATAAATGCTCTGTAAGTGAATTTTACTTGGAATTATAATTAAAATACAAATATAAATAAATTAGATTTATATGAAAAAAGAAAAAGAATCTTTGTTTTAGTACTGTCAGCTCAAATTTATATGAAAATCATAAATATTCAAGGGCTTTAGTTATTATTTGGTATTATTATTTATTATTACTCAATCCTACTCCCAAAAAAGTAAAAAAAAAAATATATATAATACCTTGAAATTAATAACATTAAATCACAATCTTACCTATCCAATATATATGAGTATAAAAAAATAATCATCAGTTAAGCGACGTTTAGTGAGTTTCATTGAATGGCTTTCTTAAATTATTTCCTACAATCCAGCTTGTAAAATAAAAAAATAGCGGACAAGATAGTAAGGAAAAGTATTTCGAAATGCGCAAGGCATAAAGTGAATGTTACTTAGAATTATAAACAATATATACATTAAATTGACCTAAATAAACACAATTTAATTTTATTTCACAACAGATATTTATTATTAAGCTCATATTAATATGAAAATCAGAAGTATACATGAGCTTTTATTATTATATTTTAATATTACAAATAATTAATCAATCCTATTCCCAAAAAGGTAAAAAAAATATTTATAATTCCTTAAAATTAATAAGATTAAATCACAATTTTACCTATCCAATATATAAGAGTATAAAAAAATAATCATCAGTTAAGCGACGTTTAATGAGTTTCATTAAATGGCTTTTTTAAATTTTTTCCTACAATCCAGCTTGTAAAATAAAAAAAACAGACAAGATAGTGAGCAAAAGTATTTCGAAATGCGACATGGCATAAATGCTTTGTAAGTGAATTTTACTTGGAATTATAATTAACATAAAAATATATATAAATTAAATTGACATAAATAAACACAATTTTATTTTATTTGACATAAACGTTTATTATTAAGCTCATATTAATATAAAAAACAGAAATATACATGAGCTTTTATTTTTATATTTAAATATTATTTATAATTAATCAATCCAACTCCCAAAAAAGTAAAAAAAAAAATATATATAATACCTTGAAATTAATAAGATTAAATCACAATCTTACCAATCCAATATATAAGAGTATAAAAAAATAATCATCAGTTAAGCGACGTTTAATGAGTTTCATTGAATGGCTTTCTTAAATTTTTTCCTACAATCCAGCTTGTCAGGTGGATTTTGGTTATTGCGGATGTGGGTTTTTTTCTCCCTCTGAATATCCCCGAGAGAGTAATGCGATGGAGGAGTGCAATCCCATTTAAAATGCATACCATAACCGGCTGACCCCGGGCAAGGAAGGCAAAGTTCAGGGGCCACTAAGCCGGGCCTTGAGCTACGTGCTGTTGTTCAGCTCGGTCGTAAAATCTGTGCACACATAAAACTTAAGCAAACACAGCTTGAGCTCCTTTATTTTCGTGTATGTGGCCCCGTTTCTTTTTTGGTTATAAAACTTCCAGTCGAAATAAAAGGGTCAACATTGTGATTTTATGTGGGATGGCATCAGCAGCAGCAGCCAGTAACAGGAGCAGCAGCAGCATTTCCGTTTCCGCTCTTGGCCAACCAAAGTACAACTTACTTAGCGCACACACAAAGTGAAGTGTAACATGATATGTTGACATGTGTGTGCGTAATTCAATAGCAACTCGAGTGTTTGAAGTGCTCTGGTGCGTAAAGATGTTGGGTCCAAACACACACCGCACACACACACGCCGAGGCACACATCCGCCACTCCGTCGACCATCTTTCAACTTCGCTCTTAGTGTCAGTCATGGTGGATTAAGCAATTGAAATTGGATTAGACGCCGACACATCCCTCTAGCCTTCAATTTGCATGTGCTGGTAATCCCGCTATCTGCGCCAACCAACCAACTGACATGTCACTTCGAAGGATTATGCACCACCCACGCCCTTGCCCCTTGAGTCGTCCTCCTGCAACTGCAACTTGCGATTGCTTGAGGTAAATAGGAAACGCCCTTGCAGCTCGGCAAATAAATTAATCCTACCTCTTAAGTTCAAATTCAATAAATTATGGCATTCGTGCGAAAGTAAAGTACACAGAGAAATCACTTGATATCTGAACTTATGGTTAAAGCAACTCAGGGATTTGTAGGATACTTAAGAGAGGAGTTACACATTAATTTAAATATGCATACTTTTAAAATAAAGTCATCTTTTTCCGCCCAATTTAAATTACTTCAATATTTTTTACTATCGTTTTCTTTCTCTGTTGCAACTTTCTCTGTGCAACTACAGCAACGCTCATCGATTTGTCTTCGTATGGGTAACAAGTGCGAGGAGCATAAATTCCATTCAAGATGTTGCCACAGCGACCGCAGAAATAAAAGTAATGGAAGTAAGTAAAAGTTGTGCGCTGTGATTTCGCCAAAGGTAGCTGAGGTAGCTCGAAAACACTGCCAAGTATCGTGAAAGCATTTAAAAAGTTCCCCAAAAGCGAAAACATTTAACTTTTTGACCAGAGTAAGACTGCAGGGAAAAGTTGCCGAAACTAAATTGTTCAAGGAGTTTCGGCTACCACGTATCGATAGCCGCAGGAGAGCAAACATTAGGTTAGACAATAGATTGGTAATTGATGTAACTGATCAGGCCCGATGGAGTCTCTTGATTAAATTTTTAGATGAAAAAACTTAATTTTAATGCTTGAAATAAATGTACACATAATTTAAAACAATGAAGAATAATAGAATAATAGAAGGAAATAAACAAATACCTGTTCCAAAACTATCATTAAATGTTTTCCTAAATTAAATAATATAATAACTTGAAATAAAATGAATTACTTCAGAGCTCTTTATTCTTTATAACAATTTCGTTATTCGGGAAATAGATTACGATCGTTATATTTATATAAATAAATAATTTAAGCCACAAAATGGTTTAGAATATTGATTAATTTTTTTATTTAAAAATATTATGTTGACTAATCCACCTGGATATTTTTATTAAATTGTATTCGATTAAATATAAACCCCAATCCAAATTAATATGATAACTAGTCAACTTTATTTTAAATCCAAGAGCATACAAACATCTTCTTGCCCAAGACACCTTTCTATCTCTAAATAAATAAAGTATTTATATAAAATCACATGTACAGAAGTCCTCTTAATTTATATCCTCATTTTTCGTTGAACAACCTCTAAAATATTTTGAATAATAACCCACAACCCGCAAGCAGCAGTTTCTCACACATATTCGTCATCACAACTTTGCCTACGTTTAGGCCATGGCAAGTTTGGAGCTGCTTCCATGCAGTCTGCTAATTGGCGTAGAGACAAAAAGCTTACGGCTAACTTACACTTGAAACACACAGAATTTCATTAATTTAAGAGTCGACCGAGCGACTGCACTTAATCCACACGAGAGACGAGCGAAGAGAGAGAAGAGTGGGCCGGAGCAGACCCGAAGGCCGGGCATATTTTATAAATGAATTAAAATTCTCTGCAAACATTTAAACTTGCCAAGCCGGCAGAAAAAGTCGGAACGAAGCGAGGCTAAAATTTGGTAGAAATATAAAATTTAAGCCACTACTTAAAACTTTTGCCTTTGCATAGAAAAGTTGGCCCGGCATCAAATTCGCAGTGACCTCAGAAATGTTTGGCCCTGGTCTGAGGTGTGTTTGTGTGTGGGGGTGAGTCTTAAATACTGCAAAGTTGGAGAACTCAATGAAAATATTAAATTGATTTCGCTAATTCGTAGTGTGAACTTTTCCAGACATTATATTCGCATTTAAATTGGGGGATTTCAAAGACCTAAGCTGCGTCTCCAAAAATTTGCCAGACTTCTAGCTCGCCCACGCTCATAAGCATTTTTCACACAGAACAGGGAGACAAACAAGGGCAAAAAAAAAATAAAGACCATTGCCAGACATTTGACAAGGCAGCTGAGTAAACAAAGATATCAGTTACCATGGGACGTTCTGGGAACGGAGATAAACTAGGGGGTCATTTACCAGGCCCACACCCGCCCGCACACCCACACGCTCCAAGCAGATGAGTTCTCATTTGTATGGCATACTTTCAGGTGTCGCCCAGCATATGAGCCCCGGGTAATTAAAGCAATGCGATGGCGGACTCCTGTTAACATGACAAGCGATTTGTTACACCGCCATAGAACGTGAGATGGCATGGATGTAAGCTGCGAAAAGGTCCAACCACAAACAGGAGGCACTCGCAGAGGGTTTGAATATGTTTTAACTGAATTCTAAATTGGAGAGGAAATTAAAAAAAAATTAATGTGCTTACTAATAGTAATAATAATGTATTACTACATATAGTAATTCCCTTTTAATATTTTATAAACTCTGATTTCTTTAATATGTTTGGAACTTGTGTTAGTTCCACAGCAAGGTATTACCTGCCTTCTGTTGAGACTTCCAACATGTTTGACTGGACCAAGTTGGGTTCCGTATTCAGCAGGATCTCAGTCAGTCGAACCACTCTTAACATTGGTTCGAATTGGTCCAGTTCTTCACTTCGTCGTAACATTTATGCTCTCCCACGCGTCGCTGTCGACTTCGGCACCAGTTTCCCAAGCTTTTCACGTTCAGTTTGTTTCCATTTTTCCAACGAGGCGTACACGCGTCGGATGATTGTTGCCGAAAATAAAAATTTCAAACTGAAACAACGGTAGCCTGTTATCGCATTTGAAGCGGAAAGACAAGTTTTGATTTGATTTAATTCTGACAGTGTGCGGTTCTGGAATCGGATATAACAGAGCAAATCAGTTCAGTGAACAAGTTTTCTCAAGAAATAAACCAAAAATAAATTGAGGATCAGCAAAAATTTTAAAATAAAAATGAAAAATAATTAGTTACCAAATAAAATAGTGCGATTTTTATATACAAAGTGAGAGCTGAAGATCAATTAAAAATAAAGCCATTAAAATCCTAATCAGTGCCCTCCATTTTCCCAATGGAACTCGAGTCACGCATCAACTGAGGAATTAAGAAGACTGCATATGCATGGAAATACCACACCCAAAGGCTATTCGTATTTATTGAAGCCACAGCTGTCAGCGCCCCTACGATTTCTTAACAAAAAATCAATAAATATGAATTTAAATTGCCGAAAGTGTTCGTCGGGCGTCGGGCGAATATAAGTAATATCGCATATGGTTCCAGGCGACTGGCTGCTGCCCCAGTAAGTATGCAACGTTCGATTAACTTGTAATTTCAGCGCCGCTCACACTCACTCGTAAATGGGAAAGCATTTCGTTCGCTTAAAATTCATGCGATAAAAAAATCGAAAATTGGCAGTTGGCAAACGCAGCACTACCCTTCGAAAAATCATGCATAATTTATGCGTTCCCGTAACCGTTACTCCCGGATAATGACGATAATGTCGGGAGCCTCCTCATTGGCTCCGATTATTGTCCCGAGCTATATCCCCCACAGTTTGTTTACTGTTTTCGGCTCTGATTCCGGACTTTATTAACCCGTTTGCAGTGGGCATTGCAGTTGGCTTAAACGCGTTCATTTCCGTGCTCGGACATCGGCTGCCATTTACTTATGCCTGTTAAACAATAATGCATTTTCGATTAATGCAACGAACGGAACTGCGTACGTAAATTCGATTGTGAAGCAAGGCTCGGCCTGCAAGTGCAGTTCTGCAGTAATGGGGAATCATTAATTGATGGAACACATCTGAGCGGATATATCCTGTAATTAAGTTTCGATCGACAAGCCACCCACGACCCACGAGGGCTTTAAACTTTCAGTGGCGATAATTATTTCGTTTTTTATCGGTACAGTTTTCCAAGCAGAAAGTTAAAAAGAACATTTGGCGTACAATATATCAACAATTAAAAAAATAGTTAAACAAAGCTAAAAATATTTTTAAAACATGTTAAGCTTTACAAATATAATTTTTGATTGATAGAACCATTATATATTTTAAATTCCAACCTTTTTTGAAAATTCAGTGAATATTTTAACTAAATATTTAAACTAACTAAATATTTAAAATATTATTAAATAAAATTTGAAAATAATTGTCTTCTAATTTAATCAATAAATTTTGGGACAATCAGGCTCTAAATATAATTAATTCTTAACTAATAAATTGTTTGATTGATATTACCATTTTATATTTTAAATGCCAACCTTTTTGAAAATTAAGTGAACATTTAAACAAAATATTTAATAATGTTTTTGGTAAAGTTTGCAAATAATTTTCTTCTAATTTAATAAATAAATTTTAGGACACATTGTTTGAAAATCAGGCTCTAAATATAATTAATTTTTAACTATTTCGTGTGAAAATAAATTGAACACAAACTTTGAATTAAATTTTATTGATCTCACCCTTCACTACCACTGATACTTTTTCTAAATAAATAAAATTACAGTCTCCACATGATAAGGTCTCTAAATCTTATCTATTACGATATAAATCCCTACATTTTTTCACCACATCAAATGCCATCTATAGAATCGATCCTTTCCCAGCTGCATTTGCATAAACACATCACAGAAGGAAAGCCAGGGAAAACCCCATCGTCAATTTGTCAATTGTCTTGGCAGTGCACTTGCCAACATTTTGGCGAAAAAGATTGATGATGATGCCCAAATACTTTGCGACTTTGAGCCGATTTTCTTGTTTTTTTTTCCTGCTGCCATAAAAATGTGAAGAACAGATAAAAATCAAAAGGAGAAAAAAAAGGAAGGAAAATTTGCATGGCTTAGGTTTATTGCGGTTGCCTGGTCGATGCGGTGATTGTAATAAATTGTCTGATAAAACAATTCAAAAGTCATTAAATAGGTTTCCTTGTCGTCAGCATTGCATTAATTTTGGGCTTGCCTTTAATGGCAACGGAGCTGGGATCTGGGATCTGGCATCTCTCACAATTTAGAGCTGACCCAAATGCATTTTTTATGGTCCAACATCGAAAGTCAAAGTAATTTAATTTCGGTTTCTCTCTCTCTTGCGCCACTTTTATGACACACAGAGCCATGCCGTTGACAGTTTTCCTGTCGCTTTTTTATTTCATTTTTTCCCGTTAGATGTTTTTTTTTTTTACTTTTAAGCTGTTCCTAGTGAAAATCGGCGGCCAGGCAGAAAAGTTGACAGTCGAGCTAAAAAATGTGGCCAAGAGCCGTGGGCGGGGGCGGTGGCGGGGGAGTAGGAGTAAGGAAAAATCAAGTGAAAAGTGCTTTTTTAACTTTGCCTTCGTTAAAACCTTACAAATGGCGCTAAGTTAACAAGCCCAAAGACAATGTCAATGTAATTTGAAAGGAACTTTTATTAGCGCACGTTTCCGCGCTTCACTCCGCAGACAAAAGCGTGAAAAATGCTAATTAAATCTAATGTAAATAATGATTGCTCGGCGCGAAGAAAATGGTAGAAAAGTTCTATTTAATTTAAACATTTTGACACTGTAAAGAGCTGAATAGATAAAAGTGGTTTTGTGGGAATGAATACATGGAATAAATTATGTGAATAAAATGTAACTAAGCAAACGAATAATTTGTTCAAATTGTTAATTGATAGACTCCGAGTTACATTTATTTGTTTAAAATGTTAGTTTGCTCAGTACAAAAATAAATTAATTTGGTATACAAATAATCCGGTTTTATTCGTCAAGTGCTAAATAATCAAATGTGAGTAAATGTATTTAATCCATTGATTCTATAATCCTATTAAAATCACTCGTTACACACTTTAATTCCACAGCCTCGCGCATTCTGTTATAAAAACCATCAGTGCAAATCAAATGTTTTGCGTAAATAGATAAATGGCCATTGCGGCATTAAATGTGAAAAATCCGCATTTCGCGCATTCCAATAAAGAGATAAATAAGAAAAAATCAATGACTTTTTTTCGCCAGTAGCCAGTAAAAAGCACTGACCAATAAATAAGAAGATGGAGAAAAAAACTACAACATAATTGATTTTAAGTCCCATGGAAAATATAAATAAGCTGAAAGCAAAACTGCATAAAACAAAGCGAGCAAAGTGAAAGTAAACAAACGGCAAGCCGATCAAATCAAACGTTAATGGAAAATGAAAGAAAAATATAATCAATTCAAAGTACGGAAATTAAATTAAACATTTATCATCATACTGCAGTTTGATAAACATTTTATGCACATAGATAAAGTGTAATTTTCAGTGCCAGTGGCATTATTACCTTTATCTGATTTTTCTGGTTTAATAAAAATTCAAATATAAAACACAGAATCTATTTAGGTATATTTATGTTAAAACTAATTATATCCAAAGGTTTTGTTGGCCTTGTAAATATTTATAAAGTAGTACCACGCTAAAAATAATATATTGATTAAAGACAAACATTAGTTACTTACAAAGAATAATTTTCAGATAATTCTAAATAGAAGGAAATTCTTTAAACTCGATTTCACAGCATTAGTTATATATATATTAAATCTAAATATATCCAAAGGTTTTGTTAGCCTTTTAAATATTTACAAAGTAGAACCTCGCTAAAAATAATACATGGATTGCTGACAAACTTATGTCACCAGTTAAGAATACTTGATACAAAATTTTAAATATAAGGAAATTCTATAAACTCGATTTCACAGCATTTTGTGGTGGCTCTCCTGTCTCCTAGCAAAACATGCTTAACCAAAATTTGTTGCCGGCTTGTTGTTAGCTGATTGTAGTTGTTTGTTTGCCCAGCGAGCTTGTTGCCACCGCTTGTTGACAACGGCGACAACGACAACGACATCAGTTTATTTTTATCAGTTTTATGCTAATAGATTCGAGGACACTTGCAGCAGCAGCTGCTCCTTGGAGTAGGGAGAAGACAAGGACCCAGACCCGGATCCAGGACCAAAACCGACACTTATTTGGACTGAAGCCAAAGTTGAGATTGGCGTAAATATATGCAAACCGCTCCCGAGTTAAGCATTCAAGTATTCGCAATCAAGTTGCAAATATTCCAAATTATTGGCGATACTGTTTAGCAGGCAAGCTCTTGGCCATTCGGAATACCTTTGACTGCAAGTCCTTGGCCAGGCTAAAATTAAACACAGATTAAAATGGCTTGAAATGCACTTAAGCCACAGCCAGAAAACAAAATGCTGTCACAAGCAGCTGCATTCCCCTCTAATTACATTATTAATTATTTTGCCAACAGGGATCAAGGGCCAAGGGACAAGCAGGAGCAGCGGCCATTAGGAATTTTTGTGGTCAAGCCAAAGCATCAACGACAGCAAATTATGGTTAAATTCTGTGAATATTACCCTTTGTTACAAGATATATTGCGGTTCGCCCGGGGCGGGGCGGGCGAAGCATGAAAATGCCAGAGAAATTCTACTTCACTTAATATTCATTCCGTAGGAGCAAGCGAGTATCGAGATATTTACAATCAATATACGAGGACTTCTTGGAATAACTTTATCGTGCCCAATATAATTGATTGAATTTTTTCCTTGCGCACATCCTTCGCTTTATTTCTGTGCTCTTGAGCGGAAAAGTGTAGACAAGGGCATCGGTAATGGGCATTGGAACGAAATAAAATGTGTCAGCCATATTGATATTTTTTCGTTATTCTCTCTCAATCTGTTGTTGCCGGGATACTTGGCAGAAAAAGCAAGAAAGGAATCGAACGAATCTGGGGGCTGTCAATATTAAAATTGAAAATATTTCATTTGCCAACCTTATGCATAGATCTGGGCCTGCAGTCTGACGACATGATTGGAATTATAATAAGCTGCTGTCCGAAGAAGCAACCAAAAAAAAAGCATACAAAAATGGCAAAGATTTATTCCATTCTATTCTCTTTTTTTTATCTATCGGACATGGGGGGCGTGGCCGGCATAACTTGTAGTTAAGTGTGTACAAATTTGGGCCGCCGCACACTCGTATATCATAAGTTTTGTGTGTGTTCTCCGCCTTTGTTACGCTCACTTGAGCATGGTAATATGTATTCTGCTGCCCCGAAATGTATGTAAATGTATTTGCCGGCTACACATCCTCATCCGCTTGTATATGGTCCATGTCCTTCTGCCAATGCTCCTTTTCTTTTTGGCACATTCATCTTTGCACATTTTCTGTACAATTCTTATTTCACAACTGTTGACTGGATTATGCAGATATCCTTACATTGAAAATAAGAGCAGAACACCGAGCAACTGCAACATCTGTTTGGTTGGAAAACTATGTAATATTATCCCAAAAATAGCCACTAAAATGTATTTCTTTATGGAATTATCTCTTGATCCCCTTTCGCTGTGCTAAGCTGCAAAATTGACTGATTCAACGTTAAATTGTAATCGAATTTTTTATTGACTCGCAACAGATATATATTTTATTTGAAACACTAAGCCTGTAAGTCCTTTTTTTGTTTGTCAAAATTGAAATGCAGATTGTACGCAAAAATGATTTATTATGCATGGCTTGTGTAATGAACAAATCGCACCGAACACAAGTACAAATGGTTTTTGGGCCATAGCAACATGTACGAGTATATGGTTACTCTAATTGGCAATTTGGAAGTGACGCAATATTTTGGGGATAAATCGGAATTCGATAGAAATATAGAGAACATTGAACAGGAAGAGTCCAGGGGTTTTATGGGTGGCCTATCTATCTGTGGAAGTTCCAGAGAACAACTGTTGAATTTCAGGCAGCGTATTAACTTTATAGAAATCGGATTTGCCTCTGCTCATTTCCATATTGTGATGGTCAGGTGCAAGGCAACACTTCCTGTGTGTGGCATTCCTTTTAGCCATCACGCACATCTCCTTCCGACTCATGCGTCTGCATATTTAATATGAAATGTAGATTTCATCCATACATGCTCTCTGCCGCGGCATCGTTATCTTTTGTGCGTGGTTAATCTCCATTAAGGCCAACTGCTGCCGTCTCCTGATATCCTTCTTCGAAGGAAGCAATCGCGAACGTGTTGCGTAATGCGGAAACGAGTTTTCCAGGTGGATTTTTCGTGAATATTATATATTTTTGTTAAATTCCTTTTTATCTCAGAATTTTACCTGTTGGACTTTTCATATACTTAAATTTATTTGTAGCATTTTCTGGCGCTACCCATATTTATTTATACAATTTACCTGAATTCCTAAACTAAAATAATATACAAATCCAGCTCAATCGAAGCAAAAGCTCAATCAAAATCGGATTTAACCTTTGGTTCAACTATATAAACAAGCAATTCCCTTTCCCTAAAGGAATGTTTATTCATTGCCAACCTTGAACCCATCCATACAATCATCAGTTGTTCGATTCTTTGTGCGTTGGCCCTTAACGCATCTGCAGTGATTTAATGACTGCCATCGACCCGAGTGATGGGCACCGCCTCTCCCGCTCTTCCTGGTTACGCCCTTATTGATGATGCGCACATGTCTATGGGCTGATGAGTCGCAAGTGGCCCCAAAGGGATAATAACCCTAACCATAACCTAACTCACGCACACGCAGAATGGCGGACACGATGTGATTTAAGCTCCCTGCCTGCCCGGGCCACGCGGCGTATGAGTAATGGGCTGCGATTGACCGCAACGTTGACTTGTTGACGCCGCGTGAGCCAGTGAGCCATAAAACGTCGCAGTTTTTCACAGATTTGATTTTTGATTTGCTCTTTCTCTCTATCCTCTGGAAAAGCCCCAAAAGGACCCGACTGCATAAAGTGTAGAAATTGGAAAAGGCGGAGGGGGTGGAAAAACGAAATGAATTTGAAACTGATCCGGCTTTCAGGAACTGGCCAGTGGCCAGTGACCAGAAGTTCTTCGGTCATTGCTACTTGTGCACCAGCAGAAAAATATAAAGAGCTATGAATTGCAATAAATAATTTTAAATTTGTTTTTGTTATTTTTTAGTAATCTATAACTATTACAAAGAATATTACTATAAGTTAAATAAAAAGGATTTAAATTCAATGTGTATAATTAATTCAACATTTTTCAAAATTTATAAGACCTATTAAAATTTTTTTTTAATTTTCAATATTTAATAAATGTATTTATTGACCCGTCGAGCTTTTGAAACCTAAATAATATTTGTAAAAATACTATATACCCAATTTATAATATCACAAATACTTATCAAGGCTTCCTCTTTAAATTAATACTAAAACTATATTTTTAAAATACATAAATTCTTTCTGTTAACTAGTAAAATTAAAATATTTTTGTTTTAATGTGTAAAATATATTTTAAAATTTTTCAAATTTTTGAAGGTTCAAAATAGTTTTAAAATTATGTTTAATAATTGTAAATATTGAAGAAATGTAATTATTGATCTCTCGGGATTTCTAAACCTAAATTATCTTTGTAAAAATACTATATACACAATTTATTAACTCACAAATCATTTTCAGGGCTTCCTCTTTAAATTGATATTCAAATTATATTTTTAAAATACATAAATTATTTCTGATCTTTATTTTTAAAATTTTTTTAAATATTAGAAAACTTTATTTATTGACCCCTTGATCTTTCTAACCTAAATTACATTTGTAAAAATACTATATACGCCTTTTATTATCCCACAAATAATTCTCAAGGTTTTCTCCTTAAATTAAACTTCAAAATATATTTTTAAATTACATAAATTCCTTCTACTAGTAAAAGTAAAATATTTTATCTTATTTTCTCTCCCTGCAGGTAACATCTAATCCCCAACGTAATTGACATTTGATTGGACGTGCTCGGCCATGAGGAAGGCTAGCTTGCCACCTGCCCGTTGCGTGCCCATGCATTAAATAGCCAGAGGAACCGAGGAGGAGGCTCTCACCCCCGAAAGTAAACCACCCGGCAGACACACACACCCACTCCCCCACACACATGACCGCGTCACGAGCGGCGAAACGAACGTGACACATGGCGATGTACTTTTATGCCAGCAAGATATCAGCCATCGCCTGCGGAACGCGCTGCAAGCAGACCGTGCTGCAAAAGTCGCGCGGGCAACGCGATCGGGACAAATGTCGCCATGGAGGCCACCACCATCATCATCAGCACCACCAACAGAGCCAGCACCACCGGCGGCACCATCGACGGCGGTGCCAGCTCAGCAGCGGCAGCAGCTCCGACAGCGAGTCTGCGGACGACTGTTGCCTGGAAATGGGTGAAACGGGAGCAGCATCTGTGGGAGCGACAGCTGGCGAAGTGGTAACCGGTGGCATCTTCTCGCTGAATCCGGGAAATCTCACGGCGGAGACAGCACTTCTGGGCGGGATACGCTACCGGCGGCGACATAGCGCCGAGCAGCTGAGTGCTTACGACTTGGAAATGGGGTTTCAGCAAATCGAGGTGAGTGGCAAGCAGTTTTAAAAATACAATTTGATTTAAATTGAAATTATTTCGATCGTAATTTCATTTTAATAATTAAAGGAAGAAGATAAACGCAGTTTAAGGTTCCTTTAAAATCCATAATTAAACTATTAAACAACCTTTCTTTTCAGTTAACATTCATATTATTAATATAAGTCCGTAAACTATATCCTAAAACAAAGTAAAGCGTTTGCTAGCTGCTAGAAACCGCGAAATTGTTCCGATATGTACACTGGCAAACCCTTACCACATTTATATAGTAAACCCTGCCAACTCTGCAAACCCGAAACAGGGCAGCGCCTGCATATCCAATAACTCTCCATATTACATCGATTTTGTTTGTTTGGTTTCGCAGCTTGGCACCACAAAATCGAATGGAGCGACCAGCGACGATGTCGTCCAGTACGATGTGCCCAAAAATCCGCATAAGCGCAGCCAATGTGATATTAATTTTGAGGTAACCACTCCAGTAATTAAGTGGAACTGTTTTTCCCCGTATATGGCTATTTAATAATCATTTCCAGTCAGCTAAGTAAATTGGTTTGATTTTAGTTTCCACTTTGGTGTTTGCTCTACAAATTTCATAAAAATTAAATCACTATTTAACTGTTTCCATACGGCTTTTGGTTATGTGTGTTTTTACAGAGTTCGGTTTTGGGCTCCGGTGGCATTATGTACATAAATGGTAGAATAGTTTCTGGGCCATTGGACTCCCTCGTCGATGCGCTTTTGCCCAAGAATGTCGTTGATTTAGATAAGGTAAGTTTATGCTTTAAGTTATTTAACGAGAGAAATAAATTTATATCCAACATGAATTTCCCTTTGTCTGTCTTTATAAATATTTTAAATATTCACAATATGGCCGTGTGTATATTAAATGCTGAATTAAACTCTAGTCCAAAACAAAATAAATACAAGTTGGACATATTTCTGCAATTGAAATTACTTTTTTCGTTGAGTTTTGCATTTTATCAAGGAAATAAAATGAGTGCTAAATTCCATTTTGTGTGCAATGTTTCAGCTTGTAAATAAAGCAATAAGAGTAAAGAATTTGCAAGCTGAATTAACACAATATACGAGCCCATAGATATTTAGGAGAATCAATCATTTGACTTTTACGTTCTGTGTTTTGTTCCTGTTAAATGAAATAAATATTGAGAATATTTTTCACCAATAGCCAGAAGCCTAATGTTTAAGGTTTTACTTATTTAAGTTTGTTTTTCTGCCTAAACTAAGGTTGGCCACCCTTTAATCGTATTTATATGCGAATCCCCTATTGCATATGCCAAATGGAATACAAATCAGTTCTTACTTAGTCCGCAGGACACTTAAAGACTTGAACACTTGCCAACTTGAGGTTGCTGGCACGAGCCAAAAGCCACAAACCAAAAGGCAGCCGACAACCGTCAGAGTCCGTTCCGTCCTTTGGCCAACACCGAGAAGGACCCAAGCCCAAGGGGCAAACAAAACAAGAGGGACCAAAGGCCAGGAGACAAGGACAATCTGGTGTGTGTGTGTGAGAGGCCACAGGCAGCAAGTGCAAAAATAATTAATTCGTTGCAAACAAATCCAGAGATTAGCGCTAATTTGATAGAGCTGATGTGCGATGCCCTCGGCGAAGGAAAAGCTGGAAAAGCCCAACACAAACAACAGCAAAGAGCTAAGCTAATTGCTGGCATCTTCCAGCTAAGAGAGCCATGTATATCACTGGGGGAAATATTTGTTAAATAAATAAGCAAATTATTATACCCAAATTAAATCGGAGGAAACTTAGTTTAAAGTTCTAAGAAATAACAATTAAATAATAAATAGAAAGCTTGAGCTGGTGCAATATTTTAATATCTGAGTATACTCCTATTTTTTGTGTCTCATAAATATTAAAAGAAAATAATTATACTCAAACATTTCTATAAGAAAATTACATCATTTAAGATATACTCCTTTTGATTTTTATGAAATAAAATACTTTCAAATAATTTAATATCTCCAATAATTATTTTCCCAGTGTCTTGGACTGACATCTGCCAGCCATGACATCCACAGTTTTATTATGCTGTCGGAATAGCATTTGAGTTCCGGCACTAATCTAGTCTTATATTTGTTTATTTCACGATTGCAGGAATTTGTATTCTCGTTTTTATTATCGTCACGCTTATTCCTGCGGCCCCACGAACTGCTGGGCAAACTATTGCATTCGGTACCTGATGGCGGTTGCTTGGAATCCTTGGTCGCCCTGCTGGCCGAGTGGACAATGAAGTTCCCCTACGACTATCGGGATGAGCGGATGATGAGCCATGTCAAACATATCGTTGCCAGGTGAGAAGAAAATGCCGGGAAATGGCCATTTCCATTTCCCTTCCCCTTCCCTTCGTTCCCCTTTCGACTTAACGTAAATTGCACGCAATCAACTCTCCAACTCTTCAACGCTCTCGTCGCAGATGTTCCAATTCGCATTTGGAAGCCGTTGTCTCCCAAACACTGAGTGCCTTACTAAAACGTTTGACTGATTTAGAGAGACATGAGGCGGACCTACGGGCCTGCCAGACCAACGACAAGGTGAGTGAGGAGCACCTGGAGCACCTGGATCAGTGTTGCCCACTTGAGTTTTCCAAGAGGAACTCGGTAAAGGACTTGAATTGGTCACAAAAATCATAGATGCTTTTAAAGCAGAAAAAACAGTGGTTTAGTAAAAGAAATTAAGTTTACAGTTTCTACTTTAACTTCAATAAATGCTTCTGATTAATGCAATAAATCTCAGGCCCTTATTTCACTTTTCACTTTTATTGTCATATTAACAATTAAGAGGAAACATTTTTATTTTTTTTAAATATTCAATATATAGCAAATAAATGTAAATCTTCATAAAGCAGTTTCATATTTGTTCACATAATATCTAAAAACCAATATACTCTTGAGATATATATTTTTCACTGAATTTAAACACTTTTTATAAACATTAAACATTTTTATACAAAAGTATTTTACTTAAAAATTTAAAAATATATTAAATAATACTCTTTTGTTAATTATTCGAGTTTGAGGAAAATAGTTGCCTTTTGGCTTCAAAAAAAGTTAAATTTCGAAAAGAAAATTGCCAAGTTGGCAACACTGATTGGGTTGATGCAATCTTCCTAATCTCCGGCTCCGGCTATTGTCTTGTTTTTCTCGTTTTCCTCATTTTCCACTGCCTTTTTTGGGGATTTTCCGTGTAGTCTGTAGTAGAGACTCCACTCAAATGTCCAACGGCCACGCAATACGCACAAATCGTTTGTCGGCTGGAAAAGAAACTGGCCAAGCACATCGGCGGCGAGGAATTCCTTCAGTGCAGCAGCATGATTCTGCTCGATAAGCAGGTAAGCACTGGGAAAAAGTACACATAAAAACTCCCTTCCTTAAATATTAAACTAAAATTTACTATTATAGACTGTAGGGGGCAAATAATATTATTATTACAGTTGAAACTGAGATATTATAATCTACCATCTTAGGGTTTTTATTTCTCTAAGAATAGAGCAATTATCTAGAAAGGAAACACTAAACAGCAACACTTAATTTCTTAGCTGTAAGCAAATTTCAGGTACATTTAATTAATTTAGATCCTTCAGCAGATCCTGCTGCTAAAATGAGCACCCCAAGAGCAAAATCTCACACTTAACCAACTAAATGAAATTATATTCTTCAAGTTAAATGCTCGCTCAATTGCAAATGTTTCCCTCTGCATAAGTCAACATTCGCCATAAGAACAATCTGCAGTTTTGCATAAATTACACGGAGCACTCTCTGGCCCAAACAATCGCACACTCGCACATTCGCACTCTTGCATAAACACCAACAGACGCACACACACACTCACTTCCAGGCGCTCACAAGGACATGCAATTAAAATGACGACAAGCAGCTTCATTAACAATGCCCCCTTCTTCGTCTTCTTGCCTCTGCCAAGCGTCTCATTTCAACAACAGCTCTCTGCCATTTGCCTCTCTTTTTTAATGCAGAAAAAATGGGACCAACCATCCACGTCGGGCGGACCGCCAGGAGCCCAGGATCCGAAGAAGACATGTAACCTGGAAACGTATCTGGATTGGTCGGCACGTCTCCGTCTGTTTGTCTGCAATGAGATACTGCAGGTGAGTGGACGAGCTCATAACCATTTTGGGGGTCAGCAAGCACACTCCACTCCGGTGCACTGCACTCCATTCCAAGTGAGTCCGGGGCTGGTTAAACGGAGCGCACGAGTCCTTAGACCCAGTGGATTGAATTAAAATTCCCATGCATGTTGAATATGCAGGGAGAGCACGTCCACCGCTGTCCTGGGCGGTCCCACAGCAGCGGGAAAAAATATAGAGCCTATAAGTCTTTGGGTTTTATGGCTAAAAAGATATAGCAACCATCCGAAAATATTTTTAGATTTTTTTTTAAGTTTAATTTTAAACTATTTTCTTCATCCTTCAAAGAAAGTTTTCAGAATATCTTTAATATGTAATGTATGGTAAATTAGTCATGAGGTGTGTAAATTATTCTCTGCTATTTTTCTGACCCCCACTGTATTGTCGGCCCAGGCAGGCACGCTCGCAAGATGGCATATAATTTATGCCGTTCGTAACTGTCTCATTGACAGTTTGCCAGTTGGCCGTGTAAGCGACTCGTTAAAACTTTGGCCAAGTCACGTGGGTCCAGCCCTGGTCCGAGTGCCGTCCAAGAGGCCATCCTCCCTTTTACTCCACCTAACTAACTTCCGTAATCAAATAAATCTTTCATTTTCCCACTGCCTGTAACATCATTGTCTTCCTTTCCCCATATCCACAGAGCGGTGGCATCGAGGGACGCAGCCGAACTGTGGAGCTCTGGAGCGGCGTGGCCCAATATTGCCTGCTTGTGGGGAATTACAATAGTGCCACGGCCATTCTGGAGTCCCTGGAATCCCCGGCGATAGCGAGGCTAAAAGTTACGGTGAGTTCAGCTAACAACTATCAAAAACTATGCCAAATAATGGCAATTAAATTTGCATAAAGCTGTAATTAATTACGACCCTAAACACACGGTTGATATATATGCCATTATAAATCAGGCAGAGAAACTATCTAATTTATTTTGGTTTTATTTATTACAACAAAAACGAACTAATTCAATGACAAAAATTATTACTGCGGAAAATTAGTTGTTGACTGTAAAAACAGCAGCGGGGTTCGTATTTAAAAAATTAATGAATATATCGATTTAGGTTTAGCTTAAATAAGGAAAATATATGAAAACAAAACAAGGAAACTATATTCAGTCTGGTTTAATATTAAATAATGGAAAAGTCATTTTAATTCAGCTTTAAATATAACCTTCATTCGATTTTAACATATTAATCCTGCAAAAATCACTGCCCTCCTTTATGTTTTCGAAAGTAAAACTTAAACTTAATTATGCGCACTTTCAACTTAAGACACTGCAAATAATGACAGACATAGGAACGTGACCCTACATAAATTTTGGCAAATAAATGCTGGAAATTAAATAGACAACAATTTTATAGGCAAATTACGTGGCGAGGCAGCGAAATGGGCTTTGTTCATAATTCCCCCAGCAAATTGCGCAGTGAAACTTTAATTGGAGTTGAACAACACAGCGGCGGAGAACCCAAGCATAATAGAGGGCGAGGAAAACCCACTAAACAGAATGGAATATCATTTGCCGCAGACATCAATTCCAATGACACTTTCGTATATAGAGCAAAGGCAAACGTTTCAAAGAGCAAATTTCCATAAACTCGGAGAGATCTGAAACTTAAGCTTAGCTAGAGTTATCGTAAGCAAAAGTACCAGTATAATCATTTGCTCAAAGAACACAACGGAACGAGCAAGGATAATAAAATTGCTCCTTTTGCCATTGAGTATGTGTGTGAGTGGAAGTGCAAGCTTATATGTGCAGTGTAATTGCACACAGTAAAAAGTTAGAAAGCAGCGCCTTGAGGCCATTTTCATTCATGCTTAGACAGATAAATGTCTTAAAGCTAAAGGCGAAGGAATAAATACTCTAAAAAATATATTTACAAAATATTTATAAATATTTTCTTTTACTATCGAATTCTACATTAAAACTGGAACTATGCTAGAATTGAATTTCGGCCCTAAATAATTCTGTTATATCAGGAAATGTACTATAATTTTAATTAAATTTTTTATTAATTCCCAAAGATAAACCCCTACAAAAAATAATTATATTTATTCCCATTCAAATATCTCATATAAGATTCAACAAACCTATTCAACAAATATAAATACCCAAAAAAAAAAACACACTCCCTTCCTTTATGCCAAAAGAGCTTCTTGCTTAAGGAAACTAGGACTATCTCTCTCTTGTCCTCCGCTCCGTTATCCTTTTTCTAGCTCTTCATTTGTGTGTGAACTCGAAGGAAAATCTTTTCTTTTCGCCACAAGGCCGGACCCCAATGCCTAGGATATTTGTACGTGTCAGCAGATATTTATGCAGCCTAATGCATTTCGGCGTAAAGGAGCTTAAAAGATGTAGGGCCTTGTTCGAATTTGGTCCGTCGGTTTCCAGTTAAATATTGAACGATGTAATGGAGATGCTCTGGCAAATGGTATTTGTTCGGATGATAATTGAATAAAGATTCGTTTTTTGGGTAGCTGTATACTAAAGATCCAATTTTATATGATATTTTGTTTAATAAAAGAACGAAAATTGCTTCTATTGGCTCTTGGACATTTATCATGAAAAGGAAGTTTTGAATAATCATTCGGTGCTGCAATTTTTGTGCCACGTTGTCATAACAACGAAAGTTTTTCTACCGACTTTTTGTTTACACAAAGGCTTCCAGCTCTCAGCGAAAAAAAGCCATATTGAAGGGGAGATGACCACGCCCAAGCAACCACATTTTCGCTGCAGTTGGCCCAATTCCATCAAGTTTATATATTTACTCAGTTATTTGGCACATCGCCCTCACCTTTGGCCCCCTCGTCCCCCCTCTCTGAACGCTCCCTCAATAGACCGCAGCGTGTTGCCGTGCATTCAGCAGCAAATGAAGCTAGTTTTCATTAAAAAACTTTTTAATTAGTTAATGGATTCCGCATTTTCCCTTACTTTCGCCTTACTTTTTTTCGGCTTCCGTTTAACACTAGACTTGGCATTCTTTTTCTGCCATTCATAATGAAAAAATCAAGTTAAAAGTTACTTAATGCTACTCTTCGAAGCTTTAAATGCCTTCGGCTTATATTTTATTCATCACGATGTGGAATGTTTTCTTTTCCTAGGAACTTTTGATTTAAAAATGTATGTGTTTTTATTACCATACAAGAAATTAAGCTGCATTAATCAGCACAAATGGAAGCCGTAATAAAAAAGCTTTTAAATAAATCGGCTCGGATGTGGATTATAGTTTACACGAAAGCCATAGAAATCCCATGAAATCATGATATGTGATGATGGCCAAAGACATGTAGAGTTGCTATTATTAACAGCTAACTTATATGGAATCCTCCGGCAATTAAATGTGTAATTTAAACTTTCGCTTGCTGCCTTTTAATTCGTGCTCTTGTTGCATTTCAGTCGCTATAAATTCTGGGATGCTTTGCAAATTTCAGTGGACAATGGGCGCCCAAAAGTATGCAGCGAGAAATGAAAATGAAAAATGAAAAAACGAATCCCATGCCAAATAAAAAATGAAAAGGAATTGCATAAATTTACAGAACTATGCATAGTTGTGGGGGCAACAGTGGGCGTGTCGCAGGCATTGTGTATCAGCGCAGAGAGAGAGATATATATAAATATACAAAAATATATTTCTATAGTTACTGCTGAAATGTTTATGAGTGTGCATGGCAATGATGGCAATAAATGTGACTGAGTGCGCGTCGTACACAAAAAACTCCGAAACCGGAGCTCAAACAGCTTTAAATTATCCGCCAGCAAAAAGGGGTGCACAAAACGCTATTATGCATTTGCTCCTTAACGAGCCACCGCCAACTTTTGGTGTCCTCTCGCAACAAAAGAATGTTTTTCAATGTAAACCCCCAAAATAATAAATTGCCAAGATCCCCTAAGATGCTGTGCCCTTTTTCAGTGCGATTCCCGCTCAGTTTAATGCCTGTAAAATCCCCAAAAAGCATTTCCCTGATGCCCCTTAGAAATCCTAATTAATATGTTATCAGGGCGAAGGCCAAATGTCGCCCATAAAATTCGATCTAAAGCTTTTCGGCGCAAATTACAAGCATAAAACTCACACAGACACACGGACAGAACAAACAAAACCATAAACTTTTACAACCGCAAAAAGAGAAACAAAAAACACATGATAGAAATGAAGTGACGGGAATGGGAATGGAAGGGACAGGCAGCCAGCCAGCGAATCAAGATTACCACTACGAATGATGCTCATTTATGGATTTCGATTTGATTACAGTGGAGCAAATTGCAAGTGACGTGTCAACAATTGGACTGCATGCAGCGCCACGCCGAGGGCCATGGACATTTATGGCAGAAGCAGGCCATCGTCCTAAATGAGCAGCAGGATGGGCTCCACCTCAAGACTGATAAGCAGGCGGCCAAGTCCTGCGCCAAAGAAGGAGCAGGAGCAGGAGGAGTAGCTGCCACATCATCAATGACCATTGCAGGTCCTGAGTCGGATGAAAAGCCATCGACAAGTGGGCGAGTGGTGGCTGGCACAACAGGCACTTCCGGTACGAATGTATTGTCGACACGGGGAAAAAATTATTAGAGCCTTAAAGTATTTATACCATTTAATTTGGAAAAGTTTCTGCAATTATAAATCTTAATTTCGATTTTCTAGCATAGTAAACTCTAGCTAATTTTTAAACTTTTACCGCAAAATTATTAATTCCATTTTATTTTAATTTTTATTTTAACGAATTCTTGGTCCTATTTAAATTTATTATAAATAATACTTACGAGTACTTATTTTCCCTCTCTGCAGCAGCATCTGCAACAATGGAAACAGCTTCTGTGCCTGCGGGTGGCAGCAACAATGCGGAGCCTGCAACAGCAACATCTACAGTAGCAACAGCAACATCAATCCCAGCGGCAGCAGCAACAGCAACCACACCATTAGCTGCGACCGGGAAGCCAAATGATTGGGTTGTTATTCCAGTGTTTGCGGATATTGTTAAACTGGCACTGGGCGAACGTGAGAACTGTTTGCAGCGGTAAGTTCAATTTGGCCGGCCTGATTGATGTGGCATCATCACCAGGCCGGGCGAACCAAATCCGGCGCAAATAAATCCGCCCCCGGCCAAGGGGTCGTATGATTAATATATTGCTCATTCGCATCCGACAAACAATTGGGTTTGCTCATCTCGACTTTCGTTTCATTTATCTCCCGAACGTATTTGTGCTCTCATTTATATTTATTTACGCTTTAAATTTAATTAACCGCAGAGTGGCAAAATAAATGATTATGGGCCAAGCGGCAAGACTGGAAATCATTTTAACGGAAATTCATAAAAAAAAAGAGTCCATAAATAGCTTTTCCTTTTTTCCTTTCGTACCATTTATTTATTTTTATATATAACACCGATTGAAACAGGACGCGTTGAAGAGTGAAATCGGCGGAATTAAATTTGTTTTCTGTTTCTAGAGTATTTATTGTAAATTGACTTTCACCGCTGTTGAAACTGAACAAAAACACATATATTTATATGAGATTTCACAGTTGTTTTTAAATATTATTAATTATATTGTAAAGGGCTTTGTAATTTGTTCGGCAAAGTTCTTGATCTACAGCAATGAACTTAATTTTACCACTTTATCTAGTTGTCTGTTTTTATAATTAAAACGATTTAATTATAACCACAAATAAAATATAAAATAAAAATGTTAACATGCGAACCCGTTAAATTAAACACGTTAAGCTTCAGATAAATAAGCATTAAATTATTCTAATATAAAATACTATCAAAGTTTAGTGGCTGTTTGACAAAATTAATAGCAGACAATGCTTATATTTTATTTATACACTTTAGATATTATGGCCTGTTCTGGTGCATTTTTCCGTTAATTATTCACTCGGATTATATTCCGCTGCAGCTAATTTTCCATTAAATGCATCATTTAGACTGAAAACCGTATAAAGCCTAATTCAGGCTACCCAAACTGACTCTCTCCATCCTATTGTTGGTTTTGACCCAAAGTCCCCACCATATATATTGCTCCCCTTGGGCCAGGCGATACCGAGCTGAAACAAACAATAAAGTATGCGCCACCGAACACTGGCGGTCTCAATTGACCTCATTAGACACAGACGCACCAGCACAGCCGTGCATATGCGTGTATATCTGTGTGAGCGGATGGCGGGGTAATTTATTCTCAAATATAATCAGAGCGCAGAATTGGCAGAGGAAGAAAGATGAAATAAACCCACATTCATTCAGCCGTTTTCAATGTCGCATCGAGTTTTGCAATGAAATGAAGCGTGCAAGCGTAAATCGACTTTTCAATGCGCTAATTAAAAGAGCCGCTGCAGGATTTAATTCAGTTCCGTCGGTACTCGATATACACTCAAGAAAATGGGATGGAAATAATGTAGTTAATATCATATTGATATTTCTTTCATTTATTTTAAGAAAACTATTAGGGGTTTTAATGGAAAGTCAAAAAGTATTACAAGGAAAGAAAATATAATTTTACACTTTTAAAACATTTTCTACATTATATGCTCACAAATATAAAAAATAAATATTAAAATAAAGAAAGTTAATAGTTTCACAGCTGATATATATTTTTTGATATTCTTTAACACATTATTTTTTAAATATTTAATGTGATTAATGTCATATTAATATTTCTAGTAATTTATTTTAAGAAAACTATTAGCTTTCTTTAATAAAAAGTCAAAAAGTATTACAAAGAAAAAAAGAATTTTATACTTTTAAAACAGTTTCTACATTTATATGCTTACAAATATAAAAAATAAATATTAAAGTAAGGAAAGTGAATAGTTTCACAGCTAATATATATTTTTTGATATTCTTTAACACATTATTTTAAAAATATTTTATAAATTAAATATATATTGACACCTCCCCACATCGTTTAAAATTAACTAAGCCGATTTTAAAGTATACAAAATATAAATAAAACTAAATTTCATTTTATATTTTCAATATTGTTTGTACGACCTCATATCTAAGCTTCTTTGGCTGCTGTTTTTTATATTTTTGCATACCATTTTGCATTGCAAATACAAACCATGGCTCTTTATGGGCCAGCAAAACATACTTTTCTCACTATTTGCCAGTCAAACTTATTTTCTCCTTTTCTCTCTTTCTCTCCCTATTCGATTCTCCCTCTATTTTGCACTTTTTGCAGCTTAGCGAATGGCCACATCAATATGGCGGCCTTCGATCGCATGGCGGCCATTGTTGGGGCATTTACCAAGCACATGCAGGCGATGAAGGCGGCCCAGGCGCCATCTAGCGGCGAGTACGAGCACTTCTGCTGGCACATGCAGCAGACGACGAAGCTGGGCGAGGCGGGTAAGTAATATTCGCCAAAGTCCAAAACTTTGCCCCTTTTCCCGCGCCATTTTCCGGCTGATTGTGTGCTGGTGCTCCACTCCACGTACTTTATCGCATTTTTGCACATTTTTCACTGGCATTGCAGGGCCTTCTAGGGTTTCGATACCCTGAAAGAAAATGTTACTTTATATAGTAAGAAATTCGAACAGAGTACCTTTGTAAAAGTGAAAGAGAAGGAAGGGAGGGGAAATTTGGTTTCAGGCTATTTTGTATGATCTTTTAAGAAATTACTAGCAATTAATTAAAAAAAAATAAAAAGGTATTATGCCAAACAGTGGTTTTCTTACCAAAATATATACCAGATATGTTTAATACTTTAGTTTTAAACTATTAATATCTAAGGTATTTAAAATGAATATAATTATTAATAATTTACTTTAACTATAAACCCTTTTAAAATATTTTTCAAGCATTGACAATGAAGAAATGGTTACTGTACTTTAAAAGTAATGTTATTTCGCATAGCCTTCCGACTAACTTTAAATAAATAATAGCAACAGCTACCTTTAAATTTCCCCTTTATTTTCTGGGGTTTCCAAGTCCTCGAATTTCTCAAAGTTTATCCACATTTTCTTCCGTCTATTTGTTTTCCTTCGCTTTGTGTAATCTTTAACTGGCAGCGAGGCTGCTCCTTTAAGTGGTCTGAAGAGAGATTTTCCCGGAAGTTCTATATATACATATATATATTCAAGGTTTCAACGGTGGCTAGCTAGTTAAATTGTTTTAATGCCTGTGGGAAAAATTAAATGCAATCGCGGCTGCGCTGGCACAGAGCAGAATGGGAGAGACAATTAAAAGACAAACAAGGGAAATATGAAAACTAAACCAGAACCAAATTTTTCGGTCAAACCACATTTGCTAAAATCGTGTGTGTTTGCATTTGTTTGGAAGTAAATATAACGTTGGGATTATCCAAAGTCTAATTGCAATTTGGTAAAGTTTGTTTAGGTATTTGTGTCCCAGCTAAGAAGGCTTTTAATTTGTCTCATCCTTTCCACTTCAAGCCCATGCCTAAGCAGATTTGCCACTAATTAATTTAAATTAATAACCGCAGACATCTTATGGCCACAATGTGTTCATGAACTTGGAACTTGAACTTTCCTCTTCCCCTTCCCTGTAATTTTTTTAGTAACCCCAATCCCTTGCTTTCATAACAAGTCTTTTCCGGGCTGTTGCTTTTCAGCCTTTGTTTTTAATACTGATGATGACAGACTAGGAGAGAAGACAGCTTAGTATGGGATTTAGTCGAAAACATTGTTCGTTATTTAAGCTAAATTAAACGGTATTTTCCGCCTGAATAATGGAGAAAAAATAAGAAACAGATAGAGAGTTGCTTACTAATATAATCATTTTTTATTTCGGCTGCCAACTTTTTCAACTTTTTAGTGAGTTGACTATTTTGCATATTTGATTGTATGGCATTAAATTTCAAGGTAAAAAGCGCTCAAAAAAATGCCAAATAAATGGGGAAGCCTGCCAAAAAATAGGAAATAAATTAGTAACTTTTATTAGAAATATCAAAATGTATGAACACGCATTTTAAAATATTTAATTAAATAATAAACCAGCTGGATCTTTCAATTTTAGTGAATGTCGAAAACGGCAACAAAAAACTTCAATTAATCTGTACATCCGTCGCCTTGAAGATGAGAAAGGCTTTTGGTAGCTCAGTAAATATAAACTGGGAAACTTCATATATCCCCGAGCCTCAGACAGCACAACAAAGATATAAAACAGCTTCAGCCAAAAAGGATACAAAACAACCTGCCAAGCTGCACTTGCAGCGCCAACAACAATCGCAACAAGGTGCACCACGTGTTGTCAGAGAGTGTAAAAAGTTTTTCTCGAGCGTTCGCCGTTTTTTTTTTTTTTAGTAAATCCTTCTTGGAGCTGTCAGCAATGCCCGGCAAGTTGATATATTTTTCACGGAATGTGCACATGACAAAAAACCTGAAAAAACTATTCTCGCTGAAGGTGGGGCGAGCATGTTGCATGAAAGCGAGCAAAGACATCAAACAGCAGCAAGAAAGTGCAGAAATGAAAGGCGACAAATGGTGTTGCGAAGTTGGCTAGTTTTTATTCAAGTTTTAAATTTTTAAACCATTTTTTATTATGTGCTTCTGCATTTTGGATGAAACTATTATATAGAAAACTCCATTATTACTTAAAACGACTTTAAATTTAAAAATATATATTAAAGAAAGTAAGCTATTTGCTTTATTAATGTTTTCTTTTTATGAAAAGCTTATAACAAGCTTAAAGATAAAAGTCATTTGGAAAATCAGTTCCCGAATAGTTTACATAATTTTCTTATTACATTTTCAAGTGAATAACTGGCACATATTTATTTCTAGCCATCTAGCATTTTTTCTGGCAGCACATGCGCCAACACAAAACCCAGACCCAAAGCCCACACATAGTTGGATCCACGAACTCATTATAAACCGAGGCAACGTAAAGCAACTTTTGAAGGCTTTTGCCACTGGCGAAAACAACAACACAAATACCAACAAAAGCGCAGAAGGGAAGTTGTCTTTGGGTGTTGCGGCAAAACGCATCTTGACAGAAGCGGAAGTTAAGCAAAAAAAAATATTAAAAAAACGAAACCGAGAATGAAAACTTATGGAGGAGAGCCTTTTTTTTTTGTTGTTTGGAAATTCCACAGCCTGGGCCTCCAGCTGGAAAACTTTATCGGGGAACGCTTCATGTCATGCATAATGGGGGAGGTAAATGAGATTTGCGGGGAAAAACACAAGCTGAAGGTTAGTGCACATGAACTGAGGACAGGAGTGAACTTTTTGAGGTGAAAAATGTTTGAGAACATTATTACTTAATTATAATTAAACTTGAACATTCTTCCATTTAGCCCGTGGACAAATAAAGGGGAATGCTCCTTGAGTAGCCCTAATAATCAAAACTTTACACATGGTATCTCCAGTAACTCAAAGCTACACTGTGTAGATCTCTCTAGTTGGGATATTTTAATTACCAACCAAAAACCATTTGTGTTTAAACTTTGCTTAGGTAAACAGCAAATCTTTAGCAAAAAGGCATTAAAATCTGTTTACAGCATTAGAGGGGACTCAGGCCAAGTTCCAGTTGAAAGTTGGACTTGTTATTGTGGTTATATTTGTTTTTGATGCCGCATCGATGTCAAACTTGTTTTCCAGGCTGTCCTGCACACGAAATGCCAAATGGCTTTTGCATTTTTCCCTTTTTTTTGTCCTGAAGTTGCAGTGGGTTCCCATTCTTTTTCAGTCGGTTGTTTAGCTAAGTCAAGCGAACATCTTCTAAATCAGTTTCCTTTCCGAAAACTCAAACGAAAAAAACTGTCCACCAAGTCGAAAAGTTGAGCTAAACTTTAAGCCGACGTCAGCAACGTAAATGCAAACGAAGTTCCCCAGGGAGAACAAAAAATAAAAGACTAAAAGTTATTTCCAAGTTTGATGCACTTTCGAAAACTGTATAAATAAATGTTGGGCTTCTTATTCTTCTTTTTTTTTCTTCTTTTTTTTTGTTATTCCCACACACTTGTGTAAGCTGAATGCGTTTTTCATTTGGAAATTCATACTGACCAAACGGAAATGCTTCTTTTTTGCCATTTTAAAGTTCCTGTTAATGAAATGAATGTTGGCCAAAAAGAGACGCCGGGCTAACCCCAACTGTTTGCAGAGGACAGTTATTTATCAAGTTTTCTGCACTCACACACAGTCGCACACACTGTGACATAATCGTGTTTATAAGCTGCATAAGGAAACGGAAGAGCGGAAGTGTAGACCGCAAAGCGCCACCTGCTGGCAGCACTCGGCTGTCATTGCTAACGTTGAAAAATATTAAAAATAAGAAATAACTATTAAGTGAAGTGCATCGACTATAAGTTACCCTTTACTCGTTAACGAGTTAAAAAATATACAGGCATTTATTTTTATTAAGTATATTAAATATAAAGGGATGCCACAGAAATCGCAAATGTTTTCAAAACACATAAAAATATGCACAAAAGTAGGCAATGCAACAATGTAGGTCATACTTTTAGGATTAATTTCGAATGATCTCATATCCACAGATTTTTCCATAAATAATTTTCATTCAAATAAATTTCCATTAAACTTTTGTTTTTATTTGCTTTTGTCTTAGCATTAATACGGTTCAGTAATGTTAAAGTGTCACTAAACAACTATGAAAATGCTTAATAAACTAAATGGAAAAAGCTTCTATTATAATTTAAATTCATAATTTTGCTTATAATTTTAGAACTTGAATTTTATCTAGTATTCGCTTTTTGTATAAAATAAAAAGGCGAAGGATTCGCGAAACAGATTCTTGGGATGGGCAACCGCAGGTTGGGGGAAATCTTTAATAAACTCTCTGCCAAATTACATGACTTTAATCAACTTGCGAGACCACCATCTTGTTGGCTTTATAATCGTCCGTTGTTTCCGTTCTCTTATCCTTTCTTTATTATCCTTTGGCCCCGTTGGACCACTTGTATACTATTTGGAGTTGATTTAAGCCCTTCGTGTTTCCATTTCCTTCCTGCCACAACTAAACAAGTTCTTAGTTTCCCGTTTTTTTTCTTGCTGTGCCCTTAATCTTTAGAGCCGCATTCTTGAAAGTTTTTACCTGACATAAAAAAAAATTGAGCGAATAACAAGATCCTGACCCTTGTAGTGCAGAGCAGCGAATTATATACACTTTCCCCTCCTTCCTGTTCGCCGCTCAGTTGTGCTGGGAAATATGTTGGACATGCCAGGAATTTTTTAATAACAACCCCTTAATGTGGAGGTAATTGTCTGCCGGCTGGTTTACTCTGTTAAGACCTCGGGGAACAAGGATTGCGGATTTAAGTCGCCTGAAATGTTGGTGGAATGCATTGTTTGGTCGGGCTGGGAAAACGAGGCTAAGAGATGTATAAAGTCACAATGTACATATATCTAAGAGCTTTTAAAAAAGATTTCTTGTACATTTTCTAATTTAAGATCCTGTTTAATGGACTTAAAGTAAATTCTTATTTTATTATTTTCAAATTTATAATTATTCTGTTGACTTTTAAGACCAATAGTGATACCATTTCTATATTTATTTAATGCCCAAATTTGAGATTCTTTATTTAATTAAATTGTTCATCCAAAATCTTCACAAACAAAACAAAATAAATCTCCATGGGCAAATTTCCCTCAGTATGCTGGTTTTTAAAATGGAAAATTTAAAAACAAAGATATTCCAAAATGCAAAACTATGGTCATTTTAAACAAACAATTTAGCAAAGACGATGCCAAAGAATGCTTTCCAAATCGCATCAAAGGATCACAAAGGCATTTAATTGTTTTTCCCACAGCGTTCCCGTAGTCCCATTTTTATTTTATTTCTATTTATTTTGCTTTGCAAATCTAACCACACATCCACACACTCCATGGGCCATGGAGACACGAGCATTGTTATGTCAGGAACCACTCCAGAATCTCTTCTTCTGCCAGTATGTGATATGACTGGTAAAAGGAGAAAGCAAAATGGGAGGACAACGAGAGGAGGAGGGAGCAAAGGACAAGCGTTGCACCAAAAAAGCACACCCCCATCCTCTTGAATGTCTGGCAGGTCCTTTGACTGCTGCGTTCCCTGCCATCCTGCCCCGCAAATTGTCATCCAAGATATGCCTATTTGATGCGGCACGTCTGGCTGGAAAATGGGAAAATGGGACTGGGAAAAGGCATCTCACAAATGCCAAAGTACAACGTACAGAAATTGCATTTAGATGTGCGAAGAAAATTGCCAAGAATAATATTTGCTAGCCCGGGAATTCGAGATATAAATATATTCCCAACCATTTCAAGTCATTTCCCCCAACTAATAATCCAACACAGCGAGTGTCCAAAGTCACAGAATTTCCATTCGTGTTAAATTAATTGTTAATTGCCATCAGTAAAGCTAACTACTCTATTGGAAATCAGCCTGAATGCCACAGAAGTAGACCAACAAGTTCGAGGAATTTCCCACAAGCATCCCGAATACTAGTATCCTTTCAGAGATATTCGCATTTAACTAATTTATATATATTTGCCTTGGTGTTCAAGGATATGCCGTTTCAATTGTGCTCATTAGGACTTAGATATGATAATTGGGACAGGGGCCCAATGATTGGAGGAAAACCAAATACTTGAACCATTCATTAAGGGGAATCCTTGGCCAGAGCATAATTATCCATGGTTCGATGGGAGGGCAAAGTCAGTAGCTAAATCCCATCAGCAGGATGGTCGGCCTCATTGTTGAGAGATATTGGGTTCCATTGTTTGGCCGGTAAATTAAATTATAAATTGCAGGACATTGTCAGTGCCCAGTTATCTGTTCTTTAGGTAAATGGTATTTCCAAAAGGGAATTGGAAGCTGGAAGATAATAGCTATAAGCAGGAATAAGATTTAAACTGTTAATTGCTTAAGATGTGTGTTTTAAATTTAGCTAAAGGTTGTCTGGCAAAAGTAACATGAAACAGAGCGTTTTCAATTTAATTATTTTTTTTTTTAGAGGCTTGTTTTACTTTTTAAGCATTAAATAAAATGAAAACTACTAGAACTATGGAACCTCTGGCTGAAATCACAGCCATTGAGCAGTAAAAAATTGTACACATTTATATTGTTTTAGTCACTGTCAGCCGGGGGACTTGACAGGCCGACATTCCAGATAAATACATATAGATAAGGGGGAACTGCAGTTAGTAACTGTCCCACCCCCCACCTACTCGCCCTTCTGGAAAGTCACATCCTAAGCCGACTGACAGCAGCACGTTATTGGCATTCAGTTGTGGGTAGATTTCATCTTCTTTCGTGCATCACTCGAATGGCAGACATGTACTCGTACTGGAGGCCAGGGCATCGTGGGTGTGGAAAAATGACCATAGACTGTCCTTGTTATCTATCACCTGTCCGGCCTGTCGGTCCTTCGGTTGGAGTCAAAACAATTTTACAGTAGTTACGGCTGTCGGCTATTGTTTGGCCTCAGAGCTGGAGCCAAGTAATTGATGCCTCACTGAGCCAGGAAATATTTCTCGGACACCGAGGAGAAAAACATTTTTCATGGCCTTCAGTTGGCATTTATTGTTCCCATTCAAGTGCATGATGTGGAGACATTTACCTGCCCTGTAAAGGCAATTCATCAAAATAAAATATAATTCATTCGTTTTAGGAGAGAATAAAATCTGAGCACTTGGATTATTAATTCTGGGAAATTTCGCAGATGTGTGACATTAAATTAGATTGTTTAGAAATTGTCCTATGGAAATATTATTATTAAAATGGGAGTCTTATAATTGTTTTCTGACTTATCTATTACCAAAGAATGTTAGTAACTTTATTTTTTTATGTATAGACTTAAAATTATTAACAAATATCAGGATTGCAATCAGCTTGCGGTTAGTTTTACTCACTTCTCTCGTACTTTCCAATATTTTTTTCCCCCACTGAATCCTGCCTGTTAACCGCTCGTTAGACACCATGTGGGTAGGTGGATATATACCATGTTTATGCCCTTGTGAAGTAACCAGTTCCAAACAGAAGCGCAACCAAAAACCCAGCCGAACCGAACCGAGCCGCCTCACAAATCTTCAGTCTTCCGCACACACACACACACGACTCCATTAAAACTAAACAAGGGCGAGGAAAGAAAGGACTCAGTCCCTTAGTCCTGGGACAGAAAAAGAAAGGAATAAAAGTTGATACCGAGCAGAGAGAGGGAGCCATAGCCATGGTTCTCGCCATGTTCCATAACCAACGGCAACAACATTTCTTCATGCGAGGGCGCTGGCTCCTCCACTTTGAAAATTTTCATTCCGTGTTCCGTGCGGATGTTTTGTAATTTTTTCAGCTCAAGCATACGGAGTATGTGAACACACAAATCCTATAAACACACACAAACTGTGAGGCAGGGGGGGGGGCCTTTTTCGAGGACTAAGATAGAGGATGCCGGGCATGCCACATTTTGCGGCAAGTCAAGCGCACATCTGTTGGCCGAAAGCGCTGACCAAACGAGGCTGCTCACCAAACATTGTAAAATTTTAATGGGACCATGGTGTGAATTGGACACCAACGCCACCGACTACGCTCCCATCCTCTCCCCCAGACATGTGTAGAAAAAGGCGCCTTTTTTCTTACAACTTTATTAAATTTCCTTCTATTAAAATGCAAGTGGACTGCCCCCAAAAAAAAAGAAAAATTAAAATGGAGGAAAAATGAACCCGCCGCACTTGTCAGCACTTGACCAAAAGTTAACCCAGGCCAAAATGAGTTCCAGTTCAAGCTGTTCTAGTTTAAACGGATTTTTAGCCAGGTCCTTATAAAGCACTCAAACTTGTGCATATAATATAAGGAAAGATATAGTAAATATGCATATGAGTTATGGTCCAGTATTTTTGCTTAAAAGAATAACGATGAAAGACAGATTTTTATAACATATTTATATATATATTTATATTAATTATTGGTAATTGGTTACCCGCTGAAAGAAAAGTTCTTACCAAAAAAATTGCATAAATTATAGTGATAATTAAACATTCTTCCAACTGGTGCTTGAAACGAAATTGTTTTCCACATTTGCGAGCATGAAATTTAAATATTGTTACACTCTGGCTTCATAAATTTTAAGTGAATGCTCAAAGTTTGGTTCGCCACTTCGTGTGCGTGCTAAAAATAAGCAAACGAAAAACAAGCGACGAACATTCAGGGCCCTGGCATTGAACACGTGCCGGACTAGGACACTGGACGACAAAAAAACATCCTGAGGAGAAGCCTTAAAGTCGACACCAAAAATACCCTTCAGATGGATTTGTGTAGGGATTCCCAGCATACATCTATATTTTTATATAATTTAATTACACTTAAGCTATAGAAATATTTAGCAATAAATTTAAAGAAACCCACTGACAATTTTAACCAATGAAGCAATGCATTTTTATTAAGCTCTACACTTCATTTTTGGCTGATCAAATATGCCTTAAATTGCTCTTATAAATTAACAAATTACTATATAAAAACGGCATTTCCTTGATAATATTTTAAATTTAAATTCATTATTTTGAGTGAGGAAACAAAGACAAGGCATCCTTGGGAAGCGTAAAAATCAAACATTTTGGCACGCATCACTGAGATTTTTTCGGGCCATTTGGATTGTGTGTGTGCGGGTTTGAGTGAATGTGTTTTGGGTCAAGTCCTTGAGTCCTGTCTACGCTTGAGTGTCATTTTCAATCAAGTGGACAGAGCAACTTAAATAACAGTTTTGTTATTTTTTTCTTCTGATTTTGAGTCCATTTGTTTCTGTGTTTTCTATTTTTTTATTTTCCCAAATATGTTGATTATTTCGAGGAACTAAAGTTGTTTGTTTTCTCTTTTCAGAACTAATGATGGCTTCATTCGACTGCGAGGAACCTAATAATGCTGAGAAGCTTATGTACGATCTAAACTAGTCATTTACCATAGACTAAGTGTAGGCCTAACTGAATAAAATACCAACTAAGAATGCATTTAATGTTAACTAAAGTAAATCTGTAAATATATCCTAGTAGGTCATGCACTCTGAGACATTAAATAGCCCAGGATAAGTAGCTAATAAAAATCAAATTAGCTGTATAAACTATTTAACTAAAATAATACGTGTGTGTACATGGCAAGTTATTGAATAAATACGATAATATTTGGCATACGTTGCTTTAATATGTTTGTTTAATTTTTATATTCAATAAAAATAAGTGAATGGCAAAAACAACAGTTACAAGTTCGTTATACTTTCGAAGGTTAACCAACAGACAGCGAAATGGGCCAGCAGGAGGTAATCAATAGCATCTGTGCAAAGGTGGTCGAACGTGAAAATATATAATTATTTTTAACTTAAGTAAACAATAACACGTTTAAACTGCAGGGCAATACATAAATAATAAACAATTTATAAATGGGCAAGGAGTAGAATCTAATGTTGAAGGAGCATAACGATTTCTATCTATAAAGTATAAATATTTATAAGTTCATTGTATGAAGATTCAAGATTTTAGAGATATCTAACTAAAATTTTCCAAATATCTTTCTGTTGCAAGTAGTATATAAGTCGGACCAGGCCAGATCAAAAGACTATATCATATAGATGCCATTGGAACAATAGAAAATGTGTGCTTCGTTGATTTTCAACAAATCTGCCTCTGCAATTTTATAACATTTCCTTATTTCAGAAATACGGTTTTAATTTTATAAAAATTGGCATAGGAATAAAAGTAAAATAGGAAAAACGACTACCTGTTCTAACATTGTTTTCGGGCTGGAAAAAATAATGAATGAAGAATGAAGTACTCCATGTCTACATACTTATCAATACTTTTTGAGATAATCGCTGTTGTATAAATAAAAACTTTAAAATATTATAACATTGAAATGGTGCAATTTGAAAGACAAAAAATACGGGTATCCTTTTTTCATTCCTATTTTTCGTAAAAAAAATACCAAACAATCCTAGGTTTAATATAAAGTGGGTTAAAAAAAAAACCTCGAATTTGTTTTTTTTTTAGCTGAAGGAGGTTCAGATACATTAGAAACCAAATTATTTTGGAATAGAATAAAATAGAGTAAATAGAATAAAAACGTGTTTGCTAGAAAAAATCGATTTATTTACATAGTTTCTCCATTTTTTATTTTTGAGAGGGGGTACCCAGCAAACAATTTTAGGAGTGCTCATAAATATATGTCTGAAAAGTGTCGAAGAAAAAGCTCTTTTCTGACACTTGTTTGGGCTCATAAAGACTGAAAATCGTCATAAAAAACCTCCGAAAATTATCAGAAAACGATTATATTGTTTGATGGGTATATTCAACACTGAATATTAGTTAGGGAGACAAAAACGTGTATTTTCGTAATTCGGTATAAGTATATCGTAAAGTGGAATATAATTGAATATTTACTTACTTTAAATTTACTAATCCACGGCGAAAAATATGGTATCAATATATAATTGTATTAAACCTTTTTAGTTAATATAATTTTAACTAAAGATCCCTTTTGATATATTAAAATCCTATGTTAAATAAATAATAACAAGTTCTTAAGAAGATCTCGCTTACATCAGAACTTACTATAATAACGTGTTAACGATTATAATAGGTAGGTGAGTTTGAGCCAAGATTTTAATCAAACTTGCTCCCCGAGTTGACCAACGAAAAAGGTTACTTTTTCCCATTTCAATAATCAAAAAGTCAAATTTGTTTATATATTTTTCAATTATTATTTATATTCATCATATACATATGTTTTTATTTAGAAACAAACATCTTTAGCACCCGTATCACAAAACTTGTTGCAACAGTTTGGATGCTTAAGCGTATTAATATTAATCTCCAGACACTCCTTATGGCTGCGATTGGGCAGTCTGAAAACAACTTTAAGAAAATATATGTTTTGCGGTCAGGAGAAGTTAAAATGTTTAAACAATTTGGGTAACGCACTTAGCTTGTTCTTTGGCCGACGAAAATCGTTGATGTTCTCGATCTCCTCCGGACAGGTGAGCGCCCAGTTGCAGGGCTTGGCCCATTTGGTGCAGGTAAAATCGCAGATGCACTGGTAGCTGATGTTCTTGCCCACGCAACAAGGACTCGTGTTCTGGATTGCAGGACAAAGGTTGCCACTGCCACACCCGCACTGGGCAACACTCAACTCCAGGGCAACGGCAAGGAGCAGCAGAGTCAGCAGGATCTTGGCAGCCATGTCGAACACTTCTCAGATGGAGTGATGGGAAACCGAGCGCTTTTATAGTCTTCCTTACCTTTCAAGTGAGCTATTTTTAATCTTTAGTTTAACAGTTCCTCCCAACAGTTGTGTACACAAACGGGAGCTATGGGCCAAGGGCAGAGTATAAAAGCAGGCCGCTTTACAGAGATCGTCTGAGTGCTCTGCAAGCAACATGACCGCCCTACGGATTCTGCTGATATCTGCACTCCTTCCCTGCCTGTGGGTCTCAAGTCCGGCTTGCCAAATTTCTCTGGCCTGCGTACCCTTTACGGGCTTGAATGGCTGCGTCAGTTCGAACACTTCGGAACCGGATTTGCCACCCATAGACAACGCTTGCTGTGGCCCCCAGTGCACCTATGGCGCCTTAAATGGTGAACCAGGAACTTGCGATGACGAGACATTAAGATGGCGTTGCTTACTGGACACCCACTGCGAGTGCAACGTAACCTTCATCTATCGGCAGATGACCGACTGCGCCTTCCGTCAAATGAATATCGACAGGATTAATAATGGCTTTGCACGTGAGTATCTTAAGTGTTCCAGGCATCTGTTTCCTGTATTTATCCGAATCTTTACTTACTCAGGCTTACTATCCTTCAACTGGAACCAGGCCACTTGCGAGGCTCAGAATACCAAGTGTGGCCTTAATTGCTGCTGCCGCGAGACCTGCCCAACTAGGTTTTGTAATATTCAAGAAGTAACTGTATGTTAATAAATAAAACATTTAATTTTTCGCCGAATTTTCTCTGTTTGAGTAATTGTGTAAGCGTGTTTCTTTAACTACTATAAATCGCACTAAAACTAAAACAAATATTAATAAGATCTTTGTAATTTTACATGTTATTGATCTGCAAATGTCCAATTAAAAAAAAAAGAAAATCCACTTGCTTATTGAAAATATATTTAATAATGTGATCAGGACTCGAACCAAGGTTTTATATATTTAACAGAAAACAAGCCGTAAGTTGCATTTTGAATTTTTATTTTATTTTTAAATTAATTGTCATGGAATTCCAAAATGTTTACTGATGTTAGATCTCTCTAATCTTTGAACATAAGAGCTCAATTAATTATAGCATAAATTAATAATAAAATTCAATAAAGCAGAGCTTTTACAACAGTTAAAATATATATGCACAATCAGATTGTTAAAACATTTCGCTCTTAATAGTTCCATTCTATTAGTATGTTCACGTTTCGAATTTATTATATTTAAACTCTTGTGGCATGTGGTTGCCTTGAGTCACAGATCCCACTATTCGACAATATATAGTATCCTCGGAAGAACTAGACGGAATATACAGCCAGAAGATTGCCCTGCAGGACACAACTTTGCAGATTAGCCAGCAGGACTTGGTTTGCAAGACTGGACAGAATGGAGAGTCAGCAAGCAGCCGAAGCGAGGCACCTTGAAGCCTTGCAGGAAACACTTGACAGAATTGATAGGAAAATCATTCCTTTCCGGTTCGAGCTGATCGGCTCGCGATTTTTGAATATCGAAAATAATATTTGGCAGTGGTCCACACTGCTTCGAGAACCTGCCGTCAAAGGATTGGTCATCTAATTTCATTTCAAGGAGACGACCTGACCGCCGTGAATTCGAAAGTGGATCCATATTCGTTCGGGTGGTCATAAGCAATATGTCATTGGCCCGACACAACTATTAGGAGGGAACTTGCCTTTGCCTAAATGAAGAAGAAATTGTTGACAAGAGATGTTCAGATTTTGACCATTTCATTTGCGAAGCAGAAAATGCAAATTAATAGACTATTATAAAATTTAAATATAATAAAAAATAAATCTAACGAATTCGCAGCCGGTAGGATTCGAACCTACGCTCCCAGAGGGAATCTGATTTCTAGTCAGACGCCTTAACCGCTCGGCCACGACTGCTTATATATTAAGCCGCGGACTTATATATATTTAAAAGCAAATTTCTATCTCTTTATCGAACTTCTTAAGTGGTCAAAGTGGCAAAGATTGTAGAATATATAAATAGGATTTCCTGTGCGAAACATTTTGTTTAATTAAAGTAATTTAATACTCTTTCAAACCTATGGTTAGACCGATTGAACAAAAAAATGTTGAACAATTATATTACATTTACTCTGGAGACCTCTATAATATGTAAGCAATGAATTTATTTTCCTTTTTTTAATATCACCTGAAAAATGAATAGATTAATATATATATATAGATTAATAAGTCACTTGCTCGACCTTATAGAAGATATTTTAATATTGGGCGAAAACCCTGGTGTCCCTCAACAAATCATGAGATTATTTTTGACCTCTCCCACTAGGCGATCAATATGTCAAGCAAATAAATGTGTTGTTTATATTTTAATCTTCTGGCATAAGCATACCCCTTCCCCCAGCAATTACCTATACATACATATATGAAGAAAATCTAAGTCAAAATTAATAAAAAAATAAAAAAGCTGATCAAATGTTCGCAGCCGGTAGGATTCGAACCTACGCTCCCAGAGGGAATCTGATTTCTAGTCAGACGCCTTAACCGCTCGGCCACGACTGCATATGCTTTAACCAGCGGACTTATAAAAATTTAAATTAAAAAATCTTCCGTCCTATCATATTTCTAAAACGGTCAAGCCAACAACAAGATAATAAGATATTGGCACAGATTATAGAATTTATAGATAGCACGAAGAACTAAATATAAATAAAGTTAGATAGATAAAGGTGATTCTTCAATACTCTTCAAAACACATTAAGAAGGTTCCTAACAAAAATATGCCGATGGTCGCTATAAATATATTAATTATTATCAGTAGTAAAGGCACACTACAAATCAGTCGGTTCTTAAAAAAATAAATATTTATCTAATATTTAAAAAAATAAATTAAGAATAAGATATATTGTATAAATTTTAAAATATTTAATATGATTTTATTACACATGCATATATGTATGTATATATATTATCTATATTTTATAATGTAATTGAATAAATGTTATTTATATTTTATTTTATATACAAGCTCGATGCGCATCTCAGCTCGTTTGAGATAAGATAAAATCCAAAAACGAAACCTAGAAAAAAAGAAACTGGACTTTCGCAGTCGGTAGGATTCGAACCTACGCTCCCAGAGGGAATCTGATTTCTAGTCAGACGCCTTAACCGCTCGGCCACGACTGCTTATGTCAGTGGTGGTGTCAATTCACGTATTGTGCTTCGTGTAGAGAGCTGGTAATAGGAACGATATGATGAGGCTTTTGTTATCGAATGTAAATCCGCGATAGGTCAAATACCAAATATTGGAAATACTGAAAATTCGGCGAAAAATGCAGATAATTTAAATTGTCAATTAAGCACACTTGTGCAATAAAAGACTAAGAAAATCAAATAACTGTTTTAGTCAACTGGTATTTATTTATTTAGTTAAATATACACTTAAAATACATTTACAAATACATTTATAAATATATTTCCGTACTTTTACTATATCTGTAAACAAATCGCGTATTCGTCGAGACTATCAACTTGGTAAACATCAGAAAAAGTACAAAAAATCGTAGCCATCGTTGGGCAAATTTCTCTTGGTTACTCTTTGATTTTCGTGAAATGCATCATAGTACAAAATGAATTGTTAAAATCATATACACACTTACAAAACGAAGTCTACAATAAGGCATTTTTTGTTATTTTGTCATTATAATACGGTAAAGTGCGGCCGGGTACTTACAATTTATAATAACTGTTTACATCGTATATATTGAGTGTGTGCGGTGTCTTGTGTACAGTTCATTTCACTTATAAACAATTTTACATAATTTAAAGAGAGGTTAGATCACAAATTAAAATGCATATAAATAGGAATTTGCTTACACATAAGTACACGGGATACATGTTATTCGCGTAACTAACTAAAGTACAAGTATAGCTGGATACATTGTATGTTTGGCTCATCAAAAAGTTTAGAAAAAAGCATAAAAACCATGGTCGAAAACTCTACATATTTCTCCGTTTTAAATGCACTTTTGCAAAAGTATACATCAATTTTTGTTCTCCTGCTTTCGTGGCTGATAATTTTTACTTGCTTCACATCAATAATATATGTTTTAATCTATATGTATGGGGTAATTCGGGCTCCATTCCAACGTTCCGTCGAGGATTAATTTCCGTCAGCGACAACCAATTTTGACACAAAAGCATTTACTAGTCCTGTGGTTGAGGGATTTTTTTTTGTAACAAAGGGAAAGCTTACAAAGCCACCTTGCCCACATCAGTGTGCATCATGACCAGAGATCCAACCATAGCCACCAGAGTGCGGTCCAGCCAAGTCACCGGATTAGGATACAAGAAACCTCCCTCAAAAAAGCCCAGATGACCGCCATGGGCCACCTCCACATAGGCCGTGTTCTGACGAGTGACTGTAAAAAAAAAAAAGGAAATTCGGATTATAATATTTTGTAATAAATAAAATTAAAAAAAAAAAAGATGAAACTCCTTCGCAGTCGGTAGGATTCGAACCTACGCTCCCAGAGGGAATCTGATTTCTAGTCAGACGCCTTAACCGCTCGGCCACGACTGCTTGTTGATCTGCTTGGTCAATGTGGCAACTAATGCAGACTGGAAAGAAAACTATTCCAACACTGGCAAGGCTTCTGCGCATTGAGAGCGTAAATTTTTTTGCTTTACAACACTACTAAAATAATTTTAAAATTGAGCGCCAATAGATTTTTGTTTGGAAGTTTTTTAAACAAATTTATGGGTATGATTTAAGTATTTATTTAATGGTTAATTAATGAAATGTCTGAAAAAATGTGTGTAATATTCACTGATCTCTTTTACTCACTTGCAAATTCCTTAATGGGCAGCAGCAAATCCTCATGAATCAAGGGATCATCCTTGGCATTGATAAAGATCATGGGCTTCTTAATGGTATCGAAGTAGAATAGCGACGAGCTCCACTTGTATAGCTCCTGAGTTGAGGAGAAGTTGTAGACACGCCTTGTGTAGGCCTCATCCAATTCCGGTAGTGTTGCAGCGGCAATAATCTCGCGCTCATTCAGATTGTGTCGAGTCTTCACTTCGTCCGACAGCAGGACATGCCGGTGCCTGAGGATAATGCTCTTTACGTTCTCGGTCATGATATACAGATAGAAGCGACGGAAGTTTGTCCAGTTAAGCAGCCATTTGGTGCCCCTTAAAAGTAAGTAATTAAATGATTTTAAAAGTAAAACTTATTTCTCGAATACTTACTCGACAGCATTGTAGCCTTGGCATATTGATATCCCTCCGATGACGCTATTGGGCTTGGTCTTCTGGTCCTCTCCCATGTACTTGGTCACCAAATTACCGCCCAGACTGAAACCAACCGCCACGATACGACTCTGACGGTACTTCTGATTTAAATGCTCCACCATGGCGGCAAAGTCCTCGGTGTGGCCATAGGTGAAAATCCGTGTCGAGGTCACCTGGACACTGCGCAGTGCTCCAATGTGATTTAGCACCGCACAGCGGTATCCGTTGCATTGGGCCAAATGCACAAAGGTGCGAATGTACACCGATTCGGAGCTGTTGGCAATGCCCGGGCAAATGGCCACGGTGATGTCATCTACGGAAGCGTTAGAAATGTTTAATAATTGTAATGGATTAGGGGTAAATGACAGTCTACTCACCTTCTTGTTCGTTAAGCGGCTGGTACAGGTCGTAGGTTAAAGTGGAGCCATCAAGCAGCGAGAGGTAGACGCGTTCGCCCAGAGGCCAAGGGCACCTTACTCGGCCCACAATGCTGTGCAAAACGGTCTGAACATGACCGCTGAAGCCCCAAAGGCGTGGTGGAATGTAACTGAAAGGATTTTAATTAAATAAGTTGGAGGAAGTAAACAGAAAATACAAAAAAATAGGATTAAAAGAGAGTTATCAAAGGGGTTTTCCAATAGAGCTTTTTGACCGACAATTCTTATCTCCTGGCTTTACCAGACTTTCAAGAAATTGATATTTCATAACGTGTCTTAATTTATGTTATCAACAAATAACTTGTCAGCAAAATAAACAAACGCTTTGGCCAGCCATTCCACCACCTACAGCGCCATTACTTCACATTTGGACGCAGTCATCACACAAGCATCGGTGGTTCAGTGGTAGAATGCTCGCCTGCCACGCGGGCGGCCCGGGTTCGATTCCCGGCCGATGCAAACCACTTTTTTTTTTCTTTTTTCAGTTTATATATTTTTATTTTGTTTATTTGCCCTTGACATTGCGCTTTGAATAATGGCATATAATAAATGCATGCAATTGCTTCCAGTTCGTTAGCAGGCAATTTGCCAAATTTGTGCAAATATAGTTCGCATAAATTGAATTTTGATTTGCTTTCAGGCTTTTTTTCTAAAACCCAAAGAGAATTGAAGTAAAATACACACAAAAAGCTATTCTGAGAACCGCATTAGAACCAATTGAACCTAATTGAGCTCGCGTACAACACCGGCATTATATAGAGAAAGTGAGGGGGGTACACAGAGGAAAAAGATTAGAATTTACCAGTGAAAACCAGAAAGGCCTTGAATTAAATAAATAGGAAATAGGGAAATCTAAGCAAACGCTATACTTTATAAGAATAACTCTAATAAAATCAAATTGGAAAGTAGCAATATTGAAATTCTTTTAAATTTTATTAACAACATCTTCCTATAATTAAAGAACCTTTTTAACCTATATTTCTTGAGTTTTTGCTCAGAAATTTGTATTTATTCATGCTTTTTGTTATCAAATATACCCCATAATAGTTTAATTTAGTTCAATTGTTATCTTTATGTGTCTAAAATCATGTCAGGCGTGCAAAAACGTGCCAAAATAAAGTTGTGTATCCATTTTGTGCGGCCAGTAACACTGGCCATTCAATTAGGATCAATCAAAGTGAAATTGTGGTAGCCCGGTGTGGGGCGGGGCATTGTCCGTTTGGGAACTTGCACAAATGCTAGAACGAACTAGAGAGTGAGAGCGTGCACCTGATACATTTTTAATCATACCCAAACATACATTTTCGAACATCAATCAATATGCCACAAATATTTAATAGCTCGAGAATTAAATTAATGAATATGAATAATGAATAATGAATAATGCAAAGGCTGACATACTTATGAAACTTTGCTTATACGTTGTAAAAAGTAAATGTACGTTCTCTCCCCTAAAAAAAAAACAGCTGCCATTTTTTCAAGCCTTTTCAGGCGGAATGTCACAGTTTTGCGACAATAATAAAATGCTAAAGACTGCTTAAATGTGAACACAAAATGTGCGAATGAGTCATCGTTGCATTTTCAATGTCACACCCCCGGTTGGCGCAGTAATTGCTGAAATATGAGAAACCCTACCCTTACATTACTCTTTCTGGGTCGCATTATTTGATATTTACATAAGCCAACGGCGCTGTATCATTATGGCAATAAAATCTGTAACCACAAAGTTGAGTTTATTGAGTACTTTGGGAATACTTAACGGCTTTATATAAAGACTGGTTAGGCACTAATAAAACGATTTTGAAGGATTAAGCTTGCATTAAATAGAAAACATAATATAGGTCATAATAATAATAGCCTACAAAAATAATAGATAATGCAAATAATAGATATTTTATTAAAATTGTTGAAAATGAGAACAATGTTAAGCAACAAAATATACTTTAGCTCGAAAATAATTTATTTATGGTTTAAAAACTTAAAATAATTATTAATATCGTATAAATATGTATATTTTTTAGATTATTAATTCATATAAAAAAGTAAGATACTTCTGGCAAGTTACTCCTAATTATTCCCGAGCCATTATGGAATTTTTTTGGTAATTAGACTTTGAACTCAAAAGATGGGAAAGAATAAATACCCACTCGAGCTTCTTACCCAAACCCATCTCATCTTTCGACCGGTTTTTATTTCTTGCCCAGAGAAAGAGCCGGTGAGAGGGGATGATAGGTGTGGCGAGCAGTCAAGAGCATTTCGCTTACGCAATCTTTGTTGTTAAACAATAGCGGCAGCCGCCGGACTGGGCAGAGCGCCAAAACAGAGAAGCAAAAACATTCACAGGTAGTGTGCGGTGCCGGCATTTGAATGAGCCAAAAAGAAACTGCGCAAACATTTTGCCGGCACTTTTCCATTATCAACCCCAACATTTAAATATATATGGGAACTCCCACTCTTTAAGTGGGGTGACTCTCAAGCTTTCGGCCAAAGTCGGTTGCTAGGCGTTAGTCGTTGTCTTTACTTTCCTAGGCTACTGCGTAATTATGGGGCGAACTTTGCTCTGACAGTTTTTATTATTGCCTCTTATCGCCATTTCTGCCAGACACACAGAAAAAGTAAATTGAAAAGGAAACCTAAAGAAAAAAGATTAAACGAAATTCCATTTACTTTTGCGGCTGTCCGGCAAAAAATAAATGCCGAAAGCATTCACAGATTTTCGCCAATAAAAACAAACGAAAATTTTCCAGGCGTGTGGCCACAGTCAAGGAAAAAAGTTCGATAAGGAAATTAAAGAAATTTCTGAGGGAAATGAAATTTTTGAAGAAATTTCCTGAAATGTATAGCACTTTTAGAGGTTTTAAAATGTTAAGATACTGGCTAAAGGATGATTAGCATATTTTATTACTTAATTAATATAATACCGCCCCTGATAACCTTATAAAAATATTTGCAAAACAAAACAATCAATTTAAAACAATTTTCTACGGCTGATAACCTATTTAAAATCACTTTTCAAATATTTTTAGCCTGTGATCGCAAAGGTTTCCGTCTTGTGAGTCAAGGGTTTTATTACTTATACGATAACACAAACCTCAGTCGGAGACGAATACTGTGTACTGAACACTTGGGTCACACACTCAGTTCTCAGTTCTATTATATGGTCCTGATAGCGAAATATAAAACTTATAAAATTGCAATTAATCTATTTGAACTGCAGTTTCACTTGATTGTCCCAGCCCCATGCTGATAATCAATACAGAGATAGCGGGTGAGAAGTTTGATGAATTTGTGAATTATTTAGACACGGCGGACATCAGTTTTATTGACTAATGGGTAATGATTCACTCGGCCAGCTGGGAATGAGGCAGCTGGCTGCTCGAAACAATGTTTGTTTCCATATGCGAGCCAAATTGGACATTTGTGGTAATTTGAGTTAATTGCAGATTTGTTTATCAACAAATAACGATGGGATGCAAGTCGACTGGGTAATTATGTTAACTAACATTTTGGCGCGGCTGTGAGGCGATGGTTGAGTTACCAGCTCAACTGGGATGGTGGCGAGTGTGTGGATTTAACAGTCAAGGTCAGAAAAATAGCTAATATTCACTTTGACTAATAACTCTGGGTGTTGTAGGTTTAATGGCCAGAGTAAAACGGACACACCATACAAAAGTGTGATATGTGTGGTAAGCACTCATTTTTTACTTTTTGTAACTGATATCTTTTTAAATTGTAAAAGCTTAATAATTGGCTGCTATTATGATTTATCCAGATTTAATTTTAATTTTTAATTTCCATTTACATATTAGAGTCTTTCTAGGTCTTTCTATCTGAGAATTTTAAAAATCTCTATTTAATGGAATATACTAAATGATTTATAATATTATTATTACTACTACTTATCTGTTTCTTGAAAATATAGTGACTAATTCCATGGCAAGAACTTTATTGCAAAATAAAAGAGATGTTACAATGTTTCTATTACTCTGTCCGCTGTTGTAATCTCACTTTAATGGATTACAAGGTTTTTCGCAATTTACGAGAGCGTGCTATTATTGTGGCCGCACCTGTGGATGGATATTTATGTTATGATTTTCTGTGTGACCCAAAAAGCAAAACGGGAAAGGACACGGCAAGCTATGGAAAGTTACCCAAATTAGTTGGCTTTAGATTATCAAAAACCTGCCCAATTAACTAATAGTCTATCGGTTTATTATTTTCAACACCGCTGTAGGAGTCACTTTTGCGTAGCTCAAGATTTTTGCAATATGCGTGTGCGCCATTATTTCGACCGACCACACCTGTGGGCGGATATTTATGCTACGATTTTCGTGGGTGTGTCGCATAAGGAACTCCCGGAATTACTTACGGCTCTCTCAGTACGGGCGCTATTTTGTAGAGACAGTCGAGGAATTGGGCATCCAGGCACCAGACACTGGGCTTCAGCGGCTGGCTGTGCACGTTGAGAATGCGGAAAAGGATGCACACAATGACGGCAACCAGCGTCAGAAAGGCGGTGGACATTTTGCCGATTTTCCACCCAGGATCCGAGGAATTCGGCAGCTGAACTGCCTTTTCGTCCAATCAGTCGCCACTTATCCTTTACTTTCTCCGCACCTTTAGCTTATAATTTGGTATTATCCGAGTTGTAGCCTGACTTTTCGGTTGGTTAATATTTTATTGGGGGAGCAAATGTATGTGAACACTTCACGGAAACCGAATTTAGTTTAAAATTGTGCGAGACAGAATCAGCTTGTGCCTGCTGAGTTTTATTGTTGGGCTCTGAGCAGTGTTGCCAAATCAGTTTTTTCCCCGTCATTTTCAGCTTTTTTTATTCTTGACTTGCGGGTATATTTTACAAACAGCGGGAAGCGGGAATTCAAGATCTTATTAATTTTAAATCAGCTTTTTTTATAGCAATATTCTAACGAGAGTGTCAACTCGAAAAAAGATAATCTGCTGTGACAGAGTATTGATGTGAATATCTTTATATCTTTATGTACAAGTTCACGCTGAAACATATTTGTGAAAAATGCCGACAGTGTTTAGGCAAAAATTCCAAGACGCTTGGCTTCGGCACCCGGAAGCTGTCTCGGCTGCCTTCCGAGTTTAATACAGTTATTGCAAATGCACATTACCTGCAAAACTAAGTAACTTGTGAAAAAAACGAAAAACCCACGACTCAGGTGCGATCTACATGCTACGCAGCCTGCATTTGCAACGGTTGCGGGCCTGACTTACAATTTCAAATAATAATCCGATTATACTTAAATCTTCAGGAAAAAAAAATTCCGCATAAAACTCTATATTTCTTATAATTTTTTCCTTAACCGAAATTCAAGAGATTATTTTAGACTTTTTATAATTTGGGAGACCGGAAGTGGACGTGGCCAATAGATTGAAATGTTGATTACCGAATTTGGTAGCTTAATAGTACGTAGTTTATGGGGTCGAAGCTGCCTCCTTCTGCCTGTAACATACATACACGGCTTGCACGAAGTTTTAATACCCTTGAACCCTATGGGTACCAGGTGTAATAAAGTGAACAAGTTGTGTGCTTTTTTTTCAGCTTATTTTTTAAGATAAAAGGATTTTTTTCTTTTGTTTAATTGCAATATTTGTATCTTTGCGTTTTTTTTTCCAGATTTTTCTGGCAAAAAATACAGCTTATTTTATGCACTTGTCCCGCCAAAAACAGCTTTTTTTCTCAGCAAAAGTTGGCAACACTGGTTCTGAGTGGTGAGGCCGGATACTACAAGGGGAGAAATACCAGCAACTACATTTACGGGGGTCGTAGGTCCGAACTATTGGAAGATAAGCTCCGTACTCAGGCACCCGAACAGCGATTCTAAGCAGTGAGAGAGAGCGAGAGGTCAATACTCGAGAAACACTTTTCGGCAGCGCTGTTTTAAAGGCCGGTACGCAGACAAACGAACAACATACTAGAAAATACCAGGTATTTCTAAAACGGTGACGAACAGAATAAAAAATTTAATAAAACAGGGTGTTCTCGACTCTCACTCTCTCTTGCTGTTTCTTCACACAATTCAAAAATATAGATCCCGCCAAACATTGGAAGATAGATCAAATCGGGGCTGCCAACCGAAGTCAATTCAAAAATTTGCGCAATTTTTGAAAAATGGGAAAAAAAAAAACAAAAAAATATATATATTCAACTTCAATGTATGAAATAGGGAGTTGATAAAGATGAAAATCGTATTTAAAAAAATATGAAGGAAAATGTTACTTTTATCAATATATTCAAATATTTGTTTATTTTTTATAGGCTTTTTATATGGCTGATATTTATTTCTGAAAACACAAGACCAAGCTCATTTAGCAGTGTGCATATCTCAAGGTTACTTCGAACTCATTCCCCTTATTACCCAAACTAAAAAGATTTTTCCTACGAAACAAATTAATAAATTACATCAAAGATTAAAAATCTGTAATCTAATTAAGATAATATTAAATATTACCCGTTCTTAAATTCTAAATTCATACAGAATTAACATAGAGAACTATTTGTATTTATACATGTTCCATTATTGAACCCATAAATTAATTAACTTTTTATTTATTTCTTAACTTTTTTAAAGATAATACATAGCTTAAAGATCACATCTATTTCAAATAAATGTTACAAAATCAATTGAGAAATCTTACTGAAAAAAATACATTCACCAATAAAAACCCATTAAAAAAACTTCGTTTGTTATTAATTTTAACCCTGTAGATAATCCATCAGGAAGGGCTTATCATCCGGAGCATATGGCGTCAAAGGAACATCATAGGGTAATGGGAAAGCTGGTACTCCTTCGCGATTATTTCCCAGGGGAAACGTGTCCTCGCCAGTCTGTAAAGAACAACTCAACTATTATTAAATATACAAACTTTAAATAGACTGCCGAACTCACCACAAATCTGGGCAGGAAGAGGACGCCAGCCTCGTAGTTGGCGATCCTCAGGCAGGGCTGAATATTGGAGTTTTTGTTGAAGCAGCCCCAGGCAGCTTTCGAGAGATTCGCCGAGGTCAAAACGAACCAATATACCGACTGATCCTCGAGATTATAGCGTGTATAGCTCTTAATGTGCGGCATGGCCCTGGAACGATGTCGGTCGCTGGACTTCCATTGCTGCAGATGTTCCTTGAGCCACGGCTGCTTGTCATTGGTATTTTTGCCGTAGGGCAGACAGCCGCCGCCCAGCATGCCATCGTGACTGCCCGAGACGTTGCCATAACTGGGATATATCATCTTAAAGGCTGGCATCTGCCGCAATTTGCCCAGCGGTGTGGAGTCCCTCTTGAGGCTATTGACGAAATCCTGCTGGATCCAGGCCTGAACATTCGCACCCAGGCTGCCGATGCTCGAGCTCTGGCAAACTACGGGTATGCGATCATTGATCGGAGCCGCATGTTTGGCCAGCAGGGCTCCCAGACGAGCATGACCCCAGGGGTGACCGCGAACCGTGCTCTCCCGATGGCCTCCAGGCACGGAACCCAAAAAGAAAACGTTGATAGCTCTAAAATCACTCTTCCGGATTCGCGCTATCCAAGGCTGCAGCTGGCTTATCTTGTACTCCACGAGATATAGCATCAAGTCCTGCTTGAATCCAGTCTGGCTTTCGCCTGCTCCCGTATCAGCGTCCTCTGGCAATGCCGGCAGCCTGGGACTAATCCACACGCCCTGCGTGCGATTGTGCCAGTCGTCCTCGTACAGATTCGCCGTGGAGATGACCACACGCATGGAGCCATCGGTGTAGGCTAGCAGCATCATTTTGGTGTGCGAGGTGGCAAAGGGCGTGGGCATCTTTACCCCGATGGCCGTCACTTGTGGCTTGAACTTTCCGATACCCAGCAGCTCGGGAGATTCGTCGCCATAGAGGACCAAAAGGGGTTTGTCGCTGCAAGGAAAACATCTCTATAAAATCTTATTAAAAACCCGATAATACTCACAGTATCCCGGCAAAGTAGTAGTGTCCCAGAAGCCAACCAATGTCCACCATGAAATTGATCTGCACACTGCTCTCGATCTCGCCCAGGCTTTCGTCGAGGATTTCCTGGAGCGTCACGCTCAGCGACTCCGAGTGCGTGGGCTTCGAGTCCGTAATCGCCGTAAGGAACATGTTGTAGGGAGCAGCACGCGCCAGCTTCCTGGCCATTCCTCCCTTTTCCACCACCACGGGAATGTAGTCTCTGATGTTCCGCTCATTTAGCTTTTGCTTTTTGGCCAAATTGGAGGTGTCTTTGGCAGCGGACGATGCATTGGCAGCTTGGGAGGTTGAGGAACCGGAGGGATTAAGGCTCGAAGAGCTAGAGGATCCACGATCCGGTGGGTTTGTACCAGAAACATTCGCTTGCTTCTCCTTTTTTGCTCCCTCCTTGGGAAAGAGTTTCTCGAGCAACTTTAACTGGGTTTCAATCAGCTCACTCGAGAACTTGGCAGGTATATCGTAGTCCCCCGATGCGTTTCCTTTCTTATAAATATTATCCACTGTGGAAATAACAATAATATTAAACTTTTTGATCCCTATTCTGTTTTCTTCACTCACAGTGTTCATGCGAAAACTCGCCAAAATGGATGGGATTCTTCCTGTAGCACTTCTCGCCATAAGGACACTCCTTCATGGTGCTTAATTAATTAATTTTGTTGACCTAAAATGCCTTGAATCCGCTAAACAAATTAAATTAACAAAAGAATTTCGCAAGTGGCAAAAACAATGCGCGCTTAGCAGTGTGACCGTCGGTCAAAATATCGATAAAATTGCTTTTTTTTATTGTAAATCACCTAAAATGTGAAAATTGAAATTCCACTTGGCGCAAACAAACGTTAATTTAAATTAACTTATAAAGTGATTAAATTAAGTGATTAAAACCAACGGCCTTTGACAGTCTGAGAAAAAAAACAACCATGAATTCTGAGTGAGTTAATTAATTTTGTTTAATACTAATGATATTATATTTAATTAATATATACAAAATATTTATTTAAAAAACAACAACAAAATTCAAAACACATTTTGAATTTACCGTGTTATTTGTGTTATGAATTTATTAGTTAAGAAATCCTAGTGAGAAAAAAAGTTGAAAAGAAAAGAAATCACAAGTGTTGAGTGCAACGTGCAAATAAGATGCAAGGACAAATTGGCAACGAAAAAGAGTTTAAAATGGAACCTTGAACGCTCGTTTGTTTGTATTTGTTTGTCAACATTATTACATTTTTAATATAAATTTGTTTGTAAATCCAATTCAATAATTGAATAAATAATTCAAAGACCTATTTCGTTTTAGCATAAATATATTTTTAAATAGCAATAAATACAAAATAAATAAATTAAATAAATCGAATTTATTGAGTTTTGATTTCATTAACATATTTTTTAAGAAGAAGACTGGATTTTTTAGGGGGAAATATCGACTATTTGAGATTTTTTAGGGGGAAAGCAAAATTTGTATCTGGCAACACTGTTGAAAATAAATGGTATTTTTCGACTTGGCCGGCGCGGTCACGCTGTTTGTATGTGCATTTCTTGATAAACATTTTTGAAACAAATAAAAAACAGATTTATGCACATTTGCGGTGCCCGAAACCAGCAAAATGAGCAAATAAACCTGCAGGGAGTGCTCACCTCCACGCGTAAGTAGTTCGCAGCGAGTTTTCACCGGTTTTTCCCTGAAGAAAAGACGAATTTTGAGTGCAATTACGTTTGGTGAAGGAGGAGAGAAAAAATGTTTCCTTGTATTTGTGCTACGGTGCTGCTGCTTCTTCGCTGCGACCGCCACACTGTTGTTGTTGCTGTTCTTGTTTTTGTTGTGGCGGTGGGGCAAAAATATTGTTCTCTGCAGGGACGATCACAGTTTTATTCTCAGCCTCAGTTTTATGCTGCTATGTGTGTGTGTTGTCTGGTGGCCTATGCGTATTGTGTATGTATAAGTGTGTGCGCGCCATTAATTGAACAAAAAAGAAGGAAGAAGTAGCGAGAAAAAGTGCCATTGCTTATAAATACACACAATAAAATTAAGTTTTTATTATGTTTTGAAAATACTTGAAATGCGCACACAAACGCACACAAAGCCAATCTCGTACCATTTCCACTTGAGCCTCTGCCTCCGCTGCTGCCGCGGTCAGCGTCGCTGCCGGCAGCACAGGTGCGGAGTGCGCGGGTATTGATTTCAAGTGCTGAGCCAAACAAATACAATACAAATAAGAAATGAAAACAAATGCGCTGCACATTTCGGTGAATAATCCAGTTGGAGGGGAACTTTGCTCTCCTTTTCTCACCTTTATGACTCAGCGTCTCGCCTACGCGCATCGTTTGATAATTGGAGCTTTGCTCTCTTCACTCCCACTTTGGCTATCCCGCTCTTACCACCTTTCAAACGGTAAATAATAAACAGCACGCCCGGCTGGGCAAATCTTATCAGAAATTTCACCGCCCGCCCCGAGATGCAAAGTTTCCAATTGGACAAAAAATGGGGGAGAAACGGAAATAGCTCTTTGTTTTGGAGTTTCCGTTTAAAAAAAAAGGAATTTTATAGCATTTGTTAAAAATGTTAAATTGGCCTAAGTTAACATCTTATAATTTTTATATATTATTCATTTTCTACACCAAAAAAAAAACAAGAGTTTAACCTTTCTACGCGTTGTCTTAAAAGTATACTCAAGCAGTATAACGAGTTAAGTATAGATTTTGTACTTCAAAATATCGAATGTATACTCCAAAGTTTAGTTTTTATACTCTATAGTTTCAATTCTGTATTTTTGAGTATTATTTTTATACGAACCTACATCGAAAACTCGATAACATATCGCGTTAGCTGGAATTTAGTGCTTTTCTGTTTGTCACGTTAGTGATTATTATAAAATATTGGTGGAGATGAGTATAAAATGTATACTTTTGTAGTATTAAATTGATAAGCATCTTATTAAGAAATGTTTCATACTCAAGAGTATAGAATTCATGTAACAATCGTATAGGTTATATGATGATTTTTTTATTTCCTTAAATTTAAGACTGTTAACATGTGTAATAATGTTAACAGTCTTAAATTTAAGGAAATAAATACAAAATTGATAACAAAGAAATCATTAAAATTTAGTCAGCCGCTTTTTGTAAATATTAAAATTAATTATTTAAAAATATTCTCATTTTCGATCACTAATAAAAGTCGCAGTTTGTGGAAATCTTTCTTTTTGCTTAAAGTTGTATACAATTTTTGTTTTAAAACTATTTGCCTGAGTTTGAGTTGAGTTCTTGCTGCTCACGTGTGTGTATATTTGTGTGCTTATCTACGCTACGCTGTTTTCGCTGCGCTTCTTTTTTCTTTCTTTTTTTTTTTGTTATCAGCAGCAGAGGCAGTGGCAGCGGCAGAGGGAAAATCAGAAGGGGCCGTGTGCAAGCAATTGAAATGGCAATTGCAGTGGCAGTTACAGTGGCATTAGAGGAGCAGCAGCAGAGGTGTCCAGATTGTAGCGTTAAAATCTGATTTAAAATTATTTTAGCTTGAATTTTCAAAAAGAAAAGCCAGAAAACTGAAGGAAAGAGGCAATACTGGAACTTGTGATGCTGGAATGTCATAATAGATTCCATATTTGTAATTATGTTATTTAAAGATCATAGTTAGAGGTGAAAGCTTCACCTACATAGTTGTATTTAAAGTTATAATTATGACTTTGATTCCAGTTTATGTAAAAGGGATTTCCCTCTTAAGACCCTTGAAATATAGTTTTGTCTTTAAAAGTAAGCTGCTTTGACACTTTTTATACCCGGTACCCATAGGGTACAAGGGTATTATGGGTTAGTGCTAACCTCTGTCCGTCCGTGTGAAACAACAGATCTCAGAGACTATAAGAGCTAGAGTTACCAAATTTGGTGACAACATTGGAATCTGTTGCACGCAGATCAAGTTTGTTTTAAAATTTGGCCACGCCCACTTCCGCCCTCAAAAATAATAAAAATCGTTAAATAAGCTATACTCGTTATTTTCAGGATAAAGTTACTAGATACAAAAAATTTATAAAATAGAGACGGACGTTTCCTGAAAACTTCAATAAAATCGGATGATAAATATCCACGACTTTAATTTGTTCCGAATCAAAATTCATATAGTTTCATGCTTGGTAAGAGGGGTTCTTTACTTCCTCTAATTCCCAAGTTCTAAGACTTTACAGGAAAATAGCCACAGTGACAGCCCCTGCAGTTGCAGCAGCGAATTTTTTCCTTTGTCGAAGGTAACTGAAGCGAAGCGCGACACAAGACGCGAAGATTTGCTTGCAATGTGTGTGCACTCAATTCCACTTGGCGAACACCGCTCGACATGTGGGTGGGTTTTGATTTTTCTAGTGGTTCCGATCTGGGTTCTGTTCGGTTTCGTTTTATTCCCTTTTCTGCGGTTTGTTTCTATGATTTAATACAGTGAACACGGACTGGGAGGGAAATATATATCTAATTTAAATCTTAATTACAGGCTGCCTTGCAACCTTATTTAATTCCAAAAATAATAACTTTGCAAAGCATTTTAATGAAATATTTATACAAGAAAAAGGAAACAAAAGTGCACTCCAATCGCTTATGGCTAAATCTATTTTGATTCCTTTTGATAGCAACTAAAATACTTTTGTTTTAACGCTGAATCATGTTTAAGATTTCCTGCTAATCTGATTGGTAACGCAGTTAGCGTTATCTTCTGTGGGGTTTTCCAGTCCGATTTCAGCTGCCGTGTTAATTCCCGAGGCGAGATCATAAATCATTTTGCAAAAACGCCGCAAGAAGTTCCCAATAAAAGTAATGGCTAGTCTGAAGTTACGCCCCCGATCCATGGGTTTCTCTCTACTTTGACACCCACACATCAAGGAGTCTCCACCCACAAATGCAGTAGGTTTTGCGCTTTGTGTTTTAACAGCTATTCTAATTTATGTTGCATATTGTTTAGTTAAAAATTTAAGAACCCCTCCATACGCCCAGGGAATTGATTGGCAATTCAAATTTGCCAGCCCGAAAATTAAGTGCGCAAAGTCAATATTTCAATTTAGGCATAAACCAAGCAGAAAAAAAGATATATGCATAAAAAAACTGCATTTCACATGGGCAATTTGCATATGACTTGGTGGCTTTGGCTCCAGGTAACTGGCTGAGCCTCGGCCTACGCACCGCCAAAAAGTTGCAAATGCAGACGCAAGCTCAACGGCGGCCGCCTCTTGAAATGAGCTTCAAATGGTTTGTCTAACAAACTGCTGCGTTTTGCTGGCTTGCCAAATAATTATGTTATTAATTGGATTTATGCGCAGTTTGTGCAACATGCAACATGCAAATTTTCATGTCCGTAACTCAAGAAAATAATAAAAACCAAAATCAAAAGTGATCAAATCATTATAACTCACTTCGGTTCCCCTTTATCTTTATGGCGGCAATTACAATTTGTGGAACGAAAATGTAGGGTCCGAATGTAATAAATGTTTTTTAAATGGGTGGCGTTAAAGTGGTTAATTATATTAAAATACAGAATAATTCTAACTAGTCGGATTTTACTATACTAGTTTACTACTTTAGAGATTTATTAGAATACTATCCACAATAATTTATTCAAGCAGTATTCTTCTGGCTAGATAGACCTCTATTTCTTTATAATTAAACCGTAAAAATGAAGAAAAGTTGCATTTTTATATAGTCATCCAGAGATTCCCTTTACTTTTGTGTCCAATCCAGGATTTAAGGCATAATCAATAGTTTTAATTTAAAATGGATTTTTTTAATAACAAACATTTCCAATGCCATAACAACTCCGAAACGGACTGTACAAATCTCCTAACGGCTTATCGCCGTCAACTAATTTTAGATCTATCGAAAGCGTGATTTACGCTTTTCAGTTTTCAGTATTCCGCGTATTTTTTTCCCTCTTTTTTCTCAGTCAGTGTCAGTGGGCGGCCCCTTCTTGTTATTTTTTGATATCCATATAAATATTTTTGTTCCCCATCCGCTGTTTCTCCCCAAAGTCCTCATGCTCTTGATCTTCTTGTCGCGATAATCCGTCCGCGCAATGGTAATAAAACGACAACAAATAACGAAACCCAAATAAAAAAAATTGTCAACACGAATTTGAACTTATTTTTAGACCCTGGCGCAATAGGATTTTCTCTTTTATTGTTTAAGTACCGACAACAACTTTATTAAGAAGTGCTTGGGAGCAGATTCTTATCAGCAGGGTTGGCTTTTGCTCCGCAAATCCCAAACGTTTTTTTCGGGTTTTTTAAATCAAAGATCAAAAGGAGTTGCTGCCTAGAGGGGATTCGAATATGAAAATACTCTTTAATTTGCAAATAATTAAAATATTAATTTGTTTATTTAGTTCTGGGCCATATTTACCAATTTAAATATATTCTTTATTAGAGTAAAATAAACTTCCTTCTTTAGAAAATATTTAAGTGCAAAGCAATGGAAATTTTATCGCACAAATCCCATAAAACCCTCTATTTTCTATGCGCCCGCCTAAACCCTTTAAATACTTCCTTAAATTATTAATCCATTCGCTTTATTTGCTTATTCACTCTCTAGGCCGTTAAAGTGCCACATTCAGTGCGCGAAATTGAAGCAAATGGCAGCTAAAAGAGACAAACTGCGCCAAAAACTTATGAAAACGCAACTTTAAACTGTAATAAAGTGGGAAATTACAGCGCATAAATCTCTGTCGCTGAACTGTCAGTGAGCCCGGCGACTGGGAATTGAAGGGGGCCTTTGTGGGGCTCGAAGTCATGCAACAGGCAGGCGGTGGTGGAGCCAACACCCACGCAAAGCGAGCTCGTCTTGAATGAAATTAGCCGGTAACTAGAGTTTACAGTTTGGTAGCTACTGGCGATCGTCGTCCGATCACGCCTGAATACCAAGTATTATGGGTCTTAGCCACACACCGAGAGCTGGCAAAGAACTACTGCTTGGGTATTCTCTAGATGTCCGCAATTGGCGCTTCATTGCCCATATAATGCTAATAATTATTGCATTTAAAATCTAATAAATTTTTGCATTGACAACGCGGAGTTCGATGGAGTCCGTGTGAGGTGGAGTGGGATGGAATGGGAAGGTGAATTGGATGGCCATAAAGACCCATTCCCAGCCGCTCCTATTTTAATGGTGTAGCTATCGATCAAGGCATTGGAAAATTACGTGGAAGTCTGCTTTCAACGCGTCGATACTTATTGGTGATAGTGTTTTATTTGGCTTGTATTATTTGTTGTCTAAAAATTAATTTTAAATATTAACTTAACTTTAAAAACGAAGAAATAAATCAAACATAGAAGTACCATTGAAAGGTAATTACAGAAAATGATTATTTTTTAACTAAAATGGCTTAAAGCCTCAGTCATTTTGACGAATACTATGAGAACTTAGAGGTGCTTTCCTGGGGCATCCCTGCTCTGGACCTTTTTTGATAGTTGTATCTGTTTGTTTTGTCATAACATGATTTTTCGGAGCTTAAACAAAGTTTTTATTGTTTAATGTTGTTTTAATTTTAAAACATTTATTTGAAAGAATCGCCAAACTTGTAATAGGTTAAAAAAAATATTATTTTTAGTTTAGTTAGCCTTAGTCTGTTTAGTCCCATCATATCCTTTTCACTGATTTTACTGATCACCAATTAAGCATTATTAATCTCCGCTTTTATGTTCTCTTTTCCCTTACCTCTTGTACCTTCTTCTGGCGCTAGTCTCTTGTGACAGTGAAGCTCTTTTCGAGCGTTTTGACCATAATTGTTGTGCTTGTCATTGTTTGTGTTGCATTGCCAACGTTAAAGTGCAGTCCGAGTATTCTGTATGGCGCCTGTGTGTGAGTGCGTGTTAAATACATGTAATTAGCCATGTTTGTGCCATTTAATCCACTCGATTGTGGAGTTCTCTCTCCCTCCCCGTGGAACTCCTCTGTTTTTTCGCTTACTCGCGCGGCGACGCTTTTCTAAGAATTCTTTTACGTTTTGTTTTGGCGCACGCATTAGGCGCCACACAGCAGCAGCACGTTTAACCCGCAGGACACGGGCAGCGAGGGTTAAGCGGAAGGGACGAAGGCGATGGCGATGGTTTAAGGGAGCTGGGTCGGGGCAGTGGCAATCTCGGGAGCTGTGGCGCATACTCCACATATTTATGGCTATTTAAGCGAACCGAACGAATCGTGGATGCCGATGACGATGACGAACTTGCTGACGCTGCTTGCAGTTGCTGTTGCTCTCCTGCTTGTTGCACGTTGCTGCTGCTGCTGTTGCTCCAGGCTACAGATGAGGTCAAAATGGTAGTAAATAATTGAAAGAAAATATAATAACTTTATATTCTTGAATGTAAGGTACAGAGACTTGGAAGTCGATTTAAATTATATTTAAATTGGCAATTTTTGTGAAGATTTCATCTTAATCTTCTCTTTGTACAGCTTCTTAAATATAACTTATTAAATCTTTAATTAACTAACAAACTTTAATAAGAACACTGTTTAATACAGAAAACAAGTTGCAAATTATTAAAGTTCTTGCAAAAATCTATAACTATAAGCAAAGATATTTCTATAAATTAAAATCTATTATTTCGACGGCAACTGTTTAGTACTCCCAATACTTGCCACTGCTGCTGCTGTGGTCCTGCAGTCATTGGCATTGATTGGCAGTTGAACACGCAACAATTGTTGCATGTACAGGCGTCGGCAATGACGGTGAGACGACGACAAACCACAACAATACTGGGGCACACACAAGAGCTCTTAGCCATCACAACAAAGTCAATGATTGCGGCTTCTGGCAGTTTACTTTGTCACATGTTTAACCATTACTTTGTAAGCTGGTTTAATTGGCTTTACTCGACGAGCCCTCGTCAAAATTTGTCAAGTTCTATTGGGTAGCTAGGCTTTTATATACTCTAAGAGATTATTTAAAATTAGGAATATATCAGGAATGATTATGGAGGGATTTAATTATTATAAATTTACTAAAAGTTAGATTTAAGCATAGGTTTCTGTGTATAGAGGCAGTGAAATACCTTTCTGAAAGTTTGGAGTCTAAATATTAGCATTATTTTGATTCCTTCAAGCCCTTCCTATAACCCCCTTCGATTTTGTGTAGTATTGACTTTAAAAGGCCCAACCAAGAGTAAATCGTGACACTCCCTTTAATAGTGTGGTGACTCGACCACCCACCACACCACTTGCTCCCATTTCAAGCTCGGGGTTTTGCAACGCGGTGGTGTCTCCGTGTTGACAGCTCAATTACTCACATGACAAAGTCTGCGTGCCCCTCTGCAATTATCGCTGCAATTATTTGCAATTAGAATTGAGTTAATTTACTCAAAAAAGGATTTTTTCCCTGTGCCAGCGCATTTTTTTCCTTTGACGTTTGCACTTTGGCACGTGCAAGGAACACGGGGGGGCTCATGTGTGTTTTTATGCAATTTGCGTTTATACTTTTTTATTGTTTCAGCCGGTCTACATAATTATAGCATATATGTGGAAGGTTTTTTGTTAGTTTTTGTGTTTTCCAGGGGCGCACGCGCTACATGACTATTTTCGATGATTTTTACGACGACTGTGTAATGTTACCCATGTTGGCAATAAATTCGCGTTTAGTAGTGTTAAACACGCAATAAAAAACCAGTGGGAGGAGCGATTGTACATAAACATACTCGCATTCTAAGCATATTTACAGTTGAGGTCAAGATATTAGGGAAGAAAGTGATACATAAAAAATCATGATAATTTATGATTTCTACCAAAATAATTACCAAGTTTTACCTAAAATTTTAAGGTAAAATTTGTATAATGTCACTTCAATCCTTGGGAATTTTAAAGAATATCTGTGAAGTTTTAAGTTTGCTTTTATTATTTTAATATATTAAGATTTATTAACATCAACATTTAATTATTTTTCTTTTTTCCAAGACAAGGAAAATGTGTAAAAAATTAAATTTTATAAGTTTAATGTATATTTTCCCTTCAATCTTTCGCATTCTTTCATTCTTAAATACCACACTATTCTACATTTTTTCTCTCCCCCACCATAGGTAATCTAAAGATCACTATAATAATTATTTAATGAACAAAGCATCCTTCTTCAGAGCAGTACTATAGAAATTATATGCATTGCATTCTTTACTTTAGCTGTATTAATTCTGTATATGTTTCCTGGTCGATTTGGCAAACTGCACTTGCAATTTCCAGCACGCCCCAGCAGCTGTTTGGCTGCTTCCGCCCCTTTTCGAAATTCTAGGCATTTACGCAGGGAAATTCGATGTGTTCTCTGGGCTCCATTGAATTCCGAATTCGATTCCTCGCCTGTCCCACGCACGAAAAGTATCGTTGACGCTGCCTCTCCTCCTTAAAGTCCAACCTCCGTGGCCGCCCTCTCCCTAATTTCCCCTCCGTACACTTGTTGTGGTTGCGGTGGTGGGGTGTTTACAGTTTGATTGAGATTGTGGGTTGACGCCACCACCACCAACAAGGGCGATGAACTTAAAAAAATAAAAAACTTCCTGAAATTAAGAAAATTTATTATTAAAGAAGTTGAAGCCTTTAAAATGATCTAGGCAACTTTTAACCTTTTATGCAACCTAAAACACATTTGAAATTATAGTTTGTAGAGGAAGACATTAAGATATCATATTAAATCCTACCAGAAAATTAATTTTGAATTATTAATACTAAGTAAACCCTTTGATTTTTCTTTCCGTGTGCCTGCTCCACACAAACACGTTTGCGTTCACGTGCAGGCGCCCCAACTGCAGATAGGGCATTTGATTTGTTTAAAACAAACTTTTGCTGCCAGCGTAGTGGTGGTGTGCACTTGCCTGCCTGCACAACACACTCAATCACAGAAAAAAAAAGAGAATAATACGTCACTCAACAGGGGCTAGGAATCAGGGCTGAGGTAAAGCAATCAAAACATTAAATATTAAAAATATTAAAGCATAATTAAACCGGTTAAAAGCATTCTATTAAACAGGATAACTGGGAAAAATGTTATTTATATGTGCCATAACTAATCAGAATAATTAAAAATAAATAATAATAAAGAATAAAATTTCCAAGATACAGTATGAGCTTTTAAATATAAACTAAGTTCCCCCAAGGCTCCATCTTCTATACACCCAAAAAAAAAATCATCATATAACCTATACGATTGTTACATGAATTCTATACTCTTGAGTATGAAAAATTTCTTAATAAGGTGCTTATTAATTTGATACTACGAAAGTATACATTTTATACTCATCTGCACCAATATTTCATAATAATAACTAAAGCGACAAACAGAAAAGCACTAAATTCCAGCTAACGCGATATGTTATCGAATTTTCGATGTAGGTTCGTATAAAAATAATATAAAAACTAAACTTTGGACTATACATTTGATATTTTAAAGTATAAAATCTATACTTAACTCGTTATACTGCTTGAGTATACTTTTAAGATAACGCGTAGAAAGGTTAAACTCTGGTTTTTTGTTTTTTTTTTTGGGTGTAGTTCAAAAGGGAACTGCAGCGCCACTCATTGCCATCCCTGGCAAACCCACTCAGATACACACACACTCACACACACACACACTCGGCGAATGCAGTTGGGCTCCGTTCAGTTCGTCAGTCAGCCAATTCGTCACTCACTCATTCAGCCAGTCAGTCAGTCATCGCTCGGTGGATTCAGTTTTCTGTTCAATTCGTTCGGCATTCGTCGTCGATCGTTCGCGTCGTGCAGTTGGTTTCGCGCTCTCTCGCTCCCCTTCGCGCGTCCCTTTTTCGATTTCTCTGGGGATTTTTGCGTAATTTCCCGCAAAAATACTGCCGAGCAGCCGCAATAAATTAAATTATTATTATTGAAGTGCACACACCGCGAAATGAAAAGATAACAATTGAATTGAGAATCGGAAATGTAACTGCAGGAGCAGCGACTAATAAAGGGAATCGATCGACGATCTCCGATCGCCGTCGTGGAGGGTCGCATTTGCATACGAATAACATTTTGATGCTGATTTTGATTTGTGCATCGGTATCGCGCCCGACTGTGTGTGTGCCAGCGAGTGTGCGTGTGTGTAATAAAAATAAATAAAATAATATCTGCAATCTCAACATGTGTACGTTTGTTTTGCCTTTTTCCCCCGCTGCTCGATTTTTGAGTTTTTCCTCAAATTGAAACTTTTGCTTCGTTCTTTATCTTTTGCCTTTGGTGTGTGCATTGTTTGTTTATTTTTAAACATGGGTCCGAGTCCCTACTATTTTTCTCTTTCATTTTCTGGTACTCTTTCATTTTTTTTGCCCTCTTTCAATGACAGCGGAAGTGCCAGTGGCAGTGCTTCTGTGTACGTCCAACATTTTCCCAAGTACCTACCTTTATTTTTACCTGGCTCCCATGATTTACGCGTTATTGTCACTGCCGCCGCATTTATGATTGATTATCGATTGGAATTATATGATACGCATGCGCGAATGCGTGCCTGCCATAAAAGTCCCTCAAAAAGTCCTCGGGCTTCTTCTCCATCTGAGTTATGATCGCTGGATGGTTGATCGTCAGTGCACTGAACACAAAATTGGTGTAGATTTGTTTAAATATGAACTCTGGGGTTTATAAGGAATTTTTAAATTAAATGCGGTCTTCTAGCACTTTAATAAGTATATTCTAAATTGTTTTCCAATGAAGACTATATAATTTAAAGTCTAAAGTGGAACCCTTTAGTTTTTGGTATTATCTATCTTAAAACTCTTTCTTAACTTAATCTTTCATTAGGCCAAATTAAATTTTGATTAGATTGCCATTATAAAGTGTTAACTTATAAAAGACTACTAGCTTGATCTATATCATAATTTTGACTTTACTCTGAGTTCCCGGGAACATTTTTTTCGAGTGCGCTTTTCCTGGAATAAAAAACAGAGAATGCGCTAGTTTTGGGTGGGGCAAGAAGGAAAAAAACAGAAACAGGGACGGCGAGGAGTTGGATACGTGATCTGAGCTCCGGGTAATACGTAATTGCGAATTACGATTATTGATCTTTAATTGATTGGGGGAATGTCCCCATGGGGCGTGCAGATACCAACTGACAATGGATCATAAATGCATCGTAAATTGTTGAAATTATATTGAAATCGTAAAAGATAAACACTTTTGTTGTGTGACTATTAAATTTTATTTAGAATTATTACCAATTACATAGCAATAACAATTTTTCAACGCTTCGAAAAATTCCTAGTCAAGAAAAATATATTCTATTGAAATGATTATTTGTACATTTATTAAGTTATTTCATAGACTAATAAATAGAAGCCAAAGCAAATACCTTAAAGCCATTGCATACATTTTAATTTCTTGTATATTTCCTAAGAATTTCCGAATAATCATGCAGAACCCCTTGTTAGACCCACCTGCAATCAGTCGAGTGTCAAAGCTTTGGTTAAACAAGCCGGGGGCATTATCGAAATTTGTATGCTTACCCCCACAATCAATCGAATTCCACAAGACAGGCCCAATCCGAAAGACCACAATTGCCACCAAAAACACACACAACACCGGTCAGCTGGACAAATACATATATTTATTTTCATTTCCACACTCCCCGCCTTCCATGATACTCTCTATCACTCGTAACCCTCGCGATAAGTCTGCTTGGACACACAGCAAAGTGTCACTTATGGTGTATCTCGAACTCTGAAAATAACAGAGGAATTTTGGTTATTCTACCTAGGTTATGGACGGAATGTTTAGTTTAGGGATTAAGGATGAAAAAGGATTATTTTGAAGATAAGATACGAGGGTTTTCATTTAAATGAGATGTATTATGTGCAAATTCAGAGTTTTTAAATATAAATGTTCCTACATTATAATAGTTTCTGCCTCAAGTACTGGAACTTTATTTAAAATGGGTTTATACAGAATCTTAAGGACTCGGAAATAAGGCTAGCTTTGGAAATATATTATTTTAAAAATTATATATAGAGAGAATTCTTCGTGTACCTTTTTCCACTTTTGCTGAATATCTTTTGCAATCCTTTAATTTCTTCCTTGGTTTGTTATAAATATATGTATATATTTCTACAAAAACAATGCAATAACCTTCCAACTCATAAAAAATGCATCGTTTTATTTAGAGTATTTTTTTGGTATTACACCTAAAGCTATGCACATTTAGCGCCTCAGGCTCTAGGTGACTTTGAGCAATTAAAAAAGTGGGTTTCCCAGCAGCCCCCTTGAGGCACGCCTGCTTCTATCAGCGTCAAACAGCAAATTGTCAATGCTGCTAGAAAAAAATACAAATTAAAAACAAAACTCGGGCAACGCCCCAAAGTATTAGGCCTGAGTTTGAGTTGATCGAAATTAATTCACGCAACGGCTAATTTGGCCAGAAAAATGCGCCACTTGGTCTGTCGGTCTCTCGGTCTCTCGGACTCTCGGTCTATCTGTCTGTCCATCGTGCTCGTGGAGAGGTGTTTTCTTGTTGTCCCAGTGCTGCTGCACTTGTTGATTTATAGTCGGCATTTAATTGCTTTTGAAATTGGATTTACCTGCCTGCCTGCCAGCCAGCCTCCCTGCTGCACCGCCGAAAGTGGCGCGAAAAGGGGTGGTCAGGCCTTGTTCGCCTTGTGTGGCTTTCATGCGATTTTAGTGCTCCAGCTTGCACAAATTAATGGCTACTACAAATTTTCATTCAATTAGACTTTGTCACTTTTAAATTTAATTAAAAAATATATTTTTTCGACACCTTGCGCGCAGAAATATGAGATTGCGACGTGCGCCTCGTTGCTGAAACCACACAAGCGCGATGCTGGAGAGAAGTTCTTCGGAAAAGCTGTTAACATTGAAATGTCATAATTCAAATTGAATTGTAGTCTTTACCGTTAGACACCCGGTGACGTGTGTGTGTGTGTGTGTGTGTGTGTGTATCAAGGGTGGAAAAGCCCAGGGAGGAGGGAGAAGGGAGCACAAAGGGGTAGACCCACAGACAGACCCACATTCACATTTGCGGTGCGCTGACAAGTTGTAAACCATTTGGTTATCATTTGCGCTAATTATGAGCTGCAGCTCTCGCCACTCGTTTGGATACAGTGAAGCTGCACTTGGGTTGAATGGGGAAAATAATAAATAAGGGGGATTTAATAGATCCATTTTATGTGGGTTCCGTGTAGACCTTTTCCCATATTCAGTGGTTCAATCTTTATTTATTTATTTATTTTATTTTAATTATTTCCCAGTGCTACAAGGTTATCCTTATAAATTAGTACACTAGTCACAACGTCAAGTCAATTTTATATTTATGCACAAACAGGAGTAACTCAATCGTGGTAGATTTAATTAAGCACAGAAATTTAAGAAATAAGCTTTAATTACCGGCCAGATAAAGTTCCGGTTAAGAAAATTTGGTTCTCTATCATGTAGAGGTTTCAAACTACCGGTGGCACTATCGATATTATCGATGGTTTGGATTCAGCTTGCACCATCGGTAGTTTAAATAATTATTTTCAATCTGACAATTGTTACGGGAAACTTCTTTAGGCACATACTGGAATTTTGATGACAGGAGTAAAACCGAGTGAAGACCTTTATGAGCATTTTTATAGGTGACAAAGCAACGTAGCCGCACATAAATAAGGTTAAATAGGATTCCTCCCATTTTTTGATTATTTTAAATCGAAATATTTAGAAATTCTATTAAAATATATTTCACATATTCGGCTTTCGATTATTTGTATTTATATTCTTTAAATCAAGCAATCTTTATCAAGCATTTATAAGTAAAATTATTATGTCTATAAATAATCATTTTTCTATGATTTATTTAAAGCCCTATTACCGAGAACTGATATGAAAATCGTCAAATCATATTCCTATCTTAGCCTCACGAGTTTTTTGACTTTAATTACACCTGAAACTTAAATTTATAGAAAGTGCTGGGATTGGTTAAAGCTAACTCTTTAATAAATGAATTCTAGTTATTTGTCAGGTAAATTATAAATAATATTTATAATTGAATTATAAATAATTTTCACTTTCCCGGAATTCGCCAAACCCTCCAAAAAAAAAAAAGTCCCCCAACAATAGATTCTTCACAAATGCCGTCATCGGCGATAGGCGATCAACAATAACAATATTGAGAAGATAAAAATAATTTTCCAACGAAATCGAGTTTCGATTAATCAGTCAGCCAAGTAACGAAACCAACTAACTGAAATAATAATAATAATAATTCTCAATGAGAAAATGTTGCAGGCAATTTGTATGCAAATGGCCGCCAACATTGAAAGTGGGAGGAGTCCGTTCATGACAGGAACCTCCCAACGGCTTCATTCACCAAGCCAAAATCATGATGCATTTGTAGTCCCTCTTCTCCCCTTTAGCCTCTTCACTTCTCCTATTTCTTCTGGGCACTTGGCCAAGTCTACACACTCGAAGAAAAATAGCAACAAATTAGGGCTTTATTCTTAATTAAAATGTTGTCTGAAATTTCACTTTTAAATATTAAGGAAAGAGGCAAAGCTTCCTGAGTAGTGCGGGTCCAGACTTCAAATGAAATCGAATCCCGGCTTTATGCCAAAAATACACAAATAACGCTTTGTAGCCACGGGAACTAGTTGGGAATTTTAGTACAAAACAAGCTGTAGATGCGGCTATGCTGAGGGATCTTGTATACTTTGGACTTTGTTCAGATTTAAATTGCCAAATAATCACAATACTAGTAAAGATTTAAAGGGAGATAAATACTCAAGCGTTATGCATAGAGACTTGACTTAATTAAGTCTTTTTTGTAGACATTTTCCCTCAGTGCCTTTGGCGATTTAGCATGCGTTGTGTTGTGGGCGTTGCTGAAGCCAATCTAAGCTCAATGATTAATGTATGCGATGCCGTTTGTGTATTTATTTATATTTATTTGTGCTTTTTACTTACTCTTTCCTACAGACTATCCGCCCGCTGATAGTTATACCGGTTATCGGGTAACTCCACCCCAAATCAACGGCAGCAGCAGCAGCAACCTCGTTAACAACAACAACAGCAGCCATCACATCAACAACAACAACAACATTAGCAACAACATCTGCAGCAGCAGCAGTAGCAGCAGCAACAGCTTGACAGCAAGAATGGACACCGACGATGTGGAATCCAATACCAGCAGCGCCATGTCCACACTGGGCTCGCTCTTCTCGTTCACATCGCCGGCGGTGAAGAAGCTGCTGGGCTGGAAGCAGGGCGACGAGGAGGAGAAATGGGCGGAGAAGGCCGTCGACAGTCTGGTGAAGAAGCTAAAGAAGCGCAAGGGAGCCATCGAGGAGCTAGAGCGGGCGCTCTCCTGTCCCGGACAGCCTTCCAAGTGTGTCACCATTCCGCGCTCGCTGGACGGACGACTGCAGGTGGGTTTATCGCTATAGAAGGTTTCCAGGATTCAAAAATAATGTGTCTTTATCCTTATCCCTTAGGTCTCTCATCGTAAAGGACTGCCGCATGTCATCTACTGCCGCGTCTGGCGCTGGCCTGACCTGCAGTCCCACCATGAACTGAAACCCCTGGAGCTCTGTCAGTATCCGTTTAGCGCCAAGCAGAAGGAGGTGTGCATCAATCCGTATCACTACAAGCGGGTAGAGAGTCCGGTTCTACCGCCAGTACTCGTTCCACGCCACTCGGAATTCGCACCCGGACACTCGATGCTGCAGTTCCCACACGTGCCGGAGCCGAGTATGCCGCACAATGTGAGCTACTCGAACAGTGGCTTCAACTCGCACAGCCTGAGCACCAGCAACACATCGGTGGGCAGCCCGAGTTCCGTCAACTCCAATCCCAATTCGCCGTTTGACAGCTTGGCAGGTACGCCGCCGCCCGCCTACAGTCCGTCGGAGGACGGGAACTCCAACAACCCGAACGATGGGGGTCAGCTGCTGGATGCTCAGATGGGTGATGTGGCCCAGGTTAGCTACTCGGAGCCCGCCTTCTGGGCCTCGATTGCCTACTACGAGCTCAACTGCCGGGTGGGCGAGGTGTTCCACTGCAACAACAACTCGGTGATTGTGGACGGGTTCACGAATCCCTCAAATAACTCGGATCGATGCTGCCTGGGTCAGCTGAGCAATGTGAATAGGAACAGCACCATCGAGAATACGCGACGTCATATAGGTGAGTATTTCTCAGTGATTTCAAGGGGAAGATAGATTTAGGGCCAGTTTTAACCCTCCCTGTCAAAATTTACGGTGCAGATAAAGTGCCGGTTAAGAAAATTTTGTTCTCTATCATGTAGAGGTTTCAAACTACCGGTGGCACTATAGATATTATCGATGGTTTGGTTTCAGCTTGCACCATCGGTAGTTTGAAAACAATCGCAATTGTATCGTCCCTAATATTATTATATTTGTAAGATTGAAACCAAACCAATTCTAATTAGACAATTAAAATATAAATCACAAGATACCAAAACTGAAAATTTGTCTGACAATTTGTATTATTTTTTAATTTATATATATAATATAGTACTATATTAATTCGTTAATCTAAAAATCTTTATCAAATTTATAAGGGATACCCTCAACTTTTTGTGAGAATTTTTTGTAGATAAAAACCCTTTTTTTGTTGTATAGTATAGTATAGTACTATAAATGTTGTATAGGTCAGTACTATCGCGATAGTATCGACAGTTTTCGAATAAAAACTCGAAACTATCGATGATGCCAATACCGGTAGTTTGACATCTCTACTATCATGTAAATGTGACACAGACTCCCTTTAAAATCTTTTCCGCTCCGCAAAAGTAAAACTCATTTAGATATCCAATTGAAGCAGAAGAAGAGATTCACAGCATTTTTTTGAAATTGATAGTTAGCAGAGAACTAATCGATAGTTAGCAGAGTAGTTTACAGCAATATGTTATTCTTTCACGATCAGATAAGTTTTAGGAAGGCAGGAAACCGATTTGCTTTACTATAAGTTTATCTAGTGATTTTTCCGGACAAATAGCATTCAGTCACTTTGACAGGGTCCTAAATCTTTAAAAACTTCATTAACATCCCTGAAAGAATTTTATTTTGTATTCATATTTAAGGAGTAAGTGATTAATTCTTTTTTCTTTTCATGTATTGCATCACAGCGAGCCAAATTTAAACAATCATGTGAATTTGCGATAAGAAGCCCATACTCAAGAGGCCAATAACTCTTGTAGATTGTAATTTGAATGGTCTTAAATTAGAATACGAAAAGTAAAGTCAGGTCTTATCGCTATGGGAACTTAGTGCTTAGAGATAGAAGAGAGTAGGTCATGTTTTAAGAAGGCTGCACTAGGCAGGAAATCCTATAAATTCTCAGGTTTAAGTATTTGAAAGTACGCCAGAAATACTCAATGAACTATTTAAATTATTAGAAGTAGTAGAAGCAAATAGAGCCATTATGAAAGTATTGAATGATATGGAACAGCCACAGGAAACTTTACTTTACTTAATTTAATTTCTGAAACTTTTTCCCTTAGGCAAAGGCGTCCATCTCTACTATGTCACCGGCGAGGTCTACGCCGAATGCCTGTCCGACTCGGCCATTTTCGTGCAGTCCCGGAACTGCAACTACCACCACGGATTCCACCCGAGCACCGTGTGCAAGATACCGCCGGGCTGCTCACTCAAGATCTTCAACAACCAGGAATTTGCTCAGCTGCTGTCGCAGTCGGTGAACAGCGGGTTCGAGGCCGTCTACGAGCTAACCAAGATGTGCACGATCCGGATGTCGTTCGTGAAGGGATGGGGGGCGGAGTACCATCGCCAGGATGTGACATCGACGCCCTGCTGGATCGAGATCCATCTGCATGGGCCGCTCCAGTGGCTTGACAAGGTGCTCACGCAAATGGGCTCACCGCATAATGCAATTAGTTCGGTATCCTAAGCTTAAGATAAGGAGAGGTCCCTAGAACGGAAGCGGAAACAAAACAATACAAAAACCAGTAGCTAAATGAGTATGTGTGAGTAAGTGAGTAAAAGACGTAGAAACACAGAAAGCCTAGGTTTAGTGACAAAAAGAAGAGTTCGTTGTCTGTGTAACGCTTTTGCAGATTTAAATAGATTTACGCAAGCAGGCTACCACTCAACACACCATCCCGCCCTTTGCCCATATTTTATAGTTTATCGTATGATTTTCTATGCGAATGTCATTCCTAACGCTAAAATACAACAACAGCAAGCTAAGAAGCCAACTACAAAATGGTATAACTATTTACAAATGATCTACATGCTATAATAATAATAATAATAATGATTAATAATGATCTATGCCCATTGGCAAAAAGTTGTTGTTCAAGAAGTCTATTTCAAGTGCTAATTATGTGTCATTGCAAAACTGCTTTAAATATAAAACAAAAACGAGAAAAAATACACACATTTACACATTTAATTAATCCTACCTACTTAAACTAATAAGAAACTAAAGAAAGGATACCTATTGCAATACATTTCTTAAAATGATTTATGTTCTTCTCATTTTCTCCCCGTTTGCCTTTGATCAACGAATTCAATGTTCAAAAAGTTGATTTAAATCTATGTTTTAACTAATTTTAAGTTGGAAGAAAAATACAAAAAGGAAAAAAAATGTAAAAGTGGAAAATGTATCATTTAATTAAAATAACTTTCCCAAACAATGATCTTTTGTTAATTTAAGTAGGACCAGGAAAAAGAAAGCTCCTTTTTTTATATATAAATATAAACATACATGTATAATTTTTTATGAACCATCGTACACTAAATCTTTCGTAGTTTTATAATTTCCTTTTAGTTTTTTGTTTAAAGTTAAACATTTCGTGTGCCGAAACATCAATAGTTGATAATCAAAGAGAAACCACAACAAAGGAATAATTTTGAATAAAACGTTTTTGACTTATGAGTTTTGTTTATTTTCTTACAAAATATATAAACACTTAAATATGGAAATGTAAATTTAGCTGTATATTAGAGGCTTGGGCAAGAGACACGGCCTTGACTAATGTAATAATTGTGCCTATTCAATGTTTTACGTGCGCCTTTAGTATTTTATATGAACTACTTGGGTTGAAGACCTCATAAAAATATGAAAATACTCAATCGAAAAAAATAAGAAACTAAAATGTTTGCCTTGAAGTTTACAAAGTTTGAGCCACAGTCCACACACAATATGCTATATATTGCCTTAAACAACACGCCTTGTATGCCATTTAATGTTTAACGTAATATTGTAATAATACAAAATATTTAAATTACAAAAATAAATAAAGAAGAACAACAACTTCAGAGGGAATAGTTTTCTGACGTCAATTTTAAGGTTTTCATTTTTTATTTTCTTATTTTTAAAGAGATTTTCCTTGAAATTCTCAAATTTAAAAACTCTCTGGTATCTATCGGTAGCCTTTCCTACAGTGTTCCCAGATCAGGGGTTTTACCCCTAGATTTAGGGGTTTTTTGATGTCCTAGGGGGAATTTTAGGGGGAAAGCTTAGGGTTTTTTTTCGGAACGATTGTTTTAAATACGAGTTTCATCGAAACCACATCCTCCATGGTCCTGCCCGGCGTGGCGGACAGGGCGAGCATCCGGAAGTTGCGGTTGTGCGCCATTAGGCAGTCGGCCACCTGGGTGTAGGCGTAGCGATCCTTGGCCCAATGCGCCTCATTCACCACAATGAGGATCACTCGTCCATACTTTGCAGGCACGGCTCCTCAAAGACTCCATCTTCTATAGACTTTTAAATTAATTAATAGCTTTCAATATTTTTTAAACGCAAGACTTAGATAAAAGCTATAGCAACTAAGGCCTTAAGCGTAACTAAATAATTCCAAATAGTTATTTACTATTCCAGGATTTGTTCTCTTCGCCATGGTGGTATCGATTCAGTAGCTTAGTGAATCCCTCTTCTGACTGCTAGTGTGTGGCGCTAATTACACTGCCCGAGTTCCTCTTTCGGGATCAGAATCGTCTCAGCACCCGATGTACTTGGCCACTGGAGTTGCATTGTGGTGCTAGAGCTGCTGCGTTCCGTTCCCGCCGTGCTCTGCTCCCAAGAATCCTGGCTGCATCCAGCGTTGTGGGCTCTAAACTGGGTCGGAACAAGTGGTCGTCTGCCTGCCGGACTCTGACGGTTTTTTAATAGGACCCAACACCATTTCAACGAAATACCAAAAATAAGAATTTTTTTGTGTTTGCCACCAACGGTCACACTGGGAAGTGACGTCAATTGCCAAAACTGGATTTTTGGGATTTTTTAGGGGGAAAGCAAAATTTTCACCCGGCAACACTGCTTTCCTAAATCAGGTTGGCAGCCACCTCTGTTGTTTTTTTTCTGTCAACATGAGCGCTGTGAACGATCCGCTGGAATTATTGTCGAATAAGGGCAACCGCCAGCCCACTTTCCTGGGTCCGCTATGGAATCCGGTGGCCTGTGGACTCGCCGGAGTGGGCGTGGCCCTTTTCGTCAACTGGGGCTTCCGTAGACCCGTGCTTTCCGGTGAGTTTTCGCTGCGTTCCATGTGACGTAACATTGTTTTTGTCCAAGTAAACTAATGGAAATGGGAATTACTAACCGAATAATCTACGTTTTGCAGGCATTCAGAAGCACATTGCCTTTGGGGCCATCGGCTTTGGGGCTGGAACCTATTTCGACCAGAAGAGGAACGAGTACCTGGCCAAGAGAGATGCCGTCCTCAGGCACTACATAGAGCTGCATCCCGACGATTTTCCCGTGAAGGGTGAGTACTGCCGAGAGATGGCTCCTTTTTCCATCTTTACCAGGATACTTACTTTCCATTTTCCGGTTTCCAGAACGCAAGAAGTACGGCGACGTCCTGGAGAGTTGGGTGCCAGTTCGTTAAATGGATCATATAAATTGTTGTAAAAGCCGACGATGGAAGTAGTTAATAAAACAGCTTTAATTGTACTATAATTGCGATTTCGAAACGGATTCGATTTATGCGAGGACTTTTCAATGGTATTTTTATTTTCGAATCTTCATATTTAATTTCAATATATTATTTCTTATTCAATATATTAACTTTTAAGTTAATATTTATGAATGGGTTAACGTTGCAATTATTTAAAGAAGGCATATATCCGAATTATCAACCTTATTTAAAATATAGTTGCAACATACAAAAAATAATTTTTTTTTGAAATATCTTAAAATTTCTTCAACCGATTTGAAATATTACCTTCCCTAAACTGTTAACATCGTTGCACACGACCCAAATTTAAGCAAGTTCAAGGATTTATCTCCTCCATTACAGCTAGAATTCTGTGGATTTTTTAATCGCGATCCCTATAAATCTAGCAAATGAGGGATAATTTGTAAAATTTCGGCTAGCGGGAAATATAGCTTTATGTGTTTTTATGGTTTACCATGCCACAATTAAATACATTGTCGCATTATATCCATTTAAATGGGAAAAAAACATCAATTCGCCGTTTACCTGATAATTTTGAAATTTGACGCCGCCTTTCTGTTAACTCATGTTTTTAATCATGCTGCCAGATCGGACAATTGCCCCTGTTATAAAATTTTTTCATATGCAACCTCAGGCAAATTAAGAGTGGCAACGTTGGCCAAATTTGCTAACAGGGGCAAATAAAAGCTGGCAACGCTCCAGCTACGCTCTGTTATTTAACAGCCGTTTTAGTACATGCAAAATGACCAATTCTGGCCAGAAAACAGATAAGTCGGCAACGCTGATTGGATAGGATGTGGCTGCGCAAAAAACAGTTTAATTAAAAACTAACAGCCCACGAGGAAGCTGAACCACCCGCGCTAAATAAAATCCATAAAACGTTAATAAAAAATAAAACTAAACAAGTGAATAAATATTAAATAAAATATAATCCGAAAAAAAAATAGCAACTACAATTTGTTGTTCATTTTAAAGCAATTCGTTTTGCGTTCGTTTAAGTGTGTGTGCATTGTCGTTTTACCGTTACAATTTAAGAAAACCGAAATTAAAGTGAAACTAGTGATAATACAAGTAAACGCCAATAATAATTAATGGTTAAACATAGCGAGCAAATTAGTGTTCATTAATTGCAAAAAACAAAAACGTTGTTTGCCTTTCCTTTTAGGCTCTTTCGTTGAGCAAAAAACAAGAAAAAAAAAACAAAACCAAAACCCCAAAAGCCGTCGGCTTCTTCCAACTGGGAATTTTCTTATCAGCATCCGCCGCAGAAGCAACGATTATGGCAAAGGTAAGAAAAGCTGAGGGCTGAAGCTCTTAATTTTATTAGGAAATTATTTATTTATGAACAGATGCTGCTCTCCTTCTATTTTCCCACGACTTTGCTTTGGCAAATGTTTGTCAATTTGCTTTTTATTTTATTGCTTGTGTGTGAGTGTGTGTGTGCTGGGTGCGGGTGGGTTGATTTTCACTTGTTTGTATAAATTATGCATGTTTCTTGTGGATTTCGCATTGATTTCCTTCCTCCTCCTTTTGGTTCGTTCGTTCCTGAAGAAGAAGGAATCGATTCCCCACGACATTTTATGATGTGTAAAATTGAACGGGAATTGCACGGAACGAAACAAAAATGTTGTTCAGCCATAAAAATACAGTTATTCGGTAGAAAGGTACACTCGAAGTTGAAGAAAAATAAGTAGAAATGGAAGAGATTTGGGGAGTCGGTCGTAAAGGGGCATACAAAGTCGTTAAGGTTATTGAGGAAAAGGAAAATGTACGAAAAACCAAGCATAAGATTGCTAAATGCAATAAAAGCTAAAAATACACATGGTTTCTTTTTAGTATTATAGGCTTTGGTTTATTGAAAGCTTAATTAAAGCAGTGAATGACTTTCTTTTGAGTTTCTTATAAATTATTGTATAAACTTTCTGCTTTAAATCCTTAACATTCAACGTTGAACCCAATTTAAGTTTAAAATTTAGGTAATAATACTTGACAAGTAAAATTTGTTCTTTAAAAACTTGTTTAAAAATCTTTTTTTACCTTAGATTGATGTCCAAATGTTATATTTGTCCCCAGGACCTCAAAAATCAATCTTTATTTAACCAAAACCCTATTGAAGCAAAATAAAGTTAAAAATTCTTGAGAGAAAAACTTCTTACCATTAAAACTTCTTAAATAATCGGTGTAACCGCAGGTTAATGCTCAAAGAAAGCGCTTACTTCTCCTTAAAACGCTTTAAAATCCTTTCCATCAGGGTAATGAGTGAGTTTCCCCAGTACTTTTCTCTCGCTGCCACCGCCTTCCACCGCAAGTAAAGGAAAATCCCGCTTATTGGCCAATCTGCACGCTATTACGATGTACGGCCGTAAAAAGCCAAGGAGCCAAGTCCGAAAATCCCAATCAACCGATTGAAGGTCCGGAAAAAGCCGAAGAGGCAGCCAAGACATTTTTCACTGGCCAACGAAAAGTCTGTGGGAGAAATGAGCTACATTTTTCGTGAGGTTTTTCCCGTTTGGCTCGCGGCATTTCGTCGATATGTGTGCAGCTCAAGCAAATTTGGTAATACATTTTTTATGGCCCACCACCACGTGTGTGATTCAAGAGTGGGGGTGGTTCCACGGGTGGTTCCTTCGAGTGGGTGGCTCCCCCAGAAAACCCCCTTAACACGTCGCGTGTCTGCCTGCCCGAAAGAAGTATGTGTGTATCTATCGTGACAGGTTTGTTTTGCTCTTGATAAATTACCTTGCCACTTGTCGCTCACCATGAAATTATTTTCCGCTATCTTAAAGTTTTCCACAATTTTCTCCAGCCATGAAATTTCTGATTTGCACGCCAAATGCGGCCAAATGTCTTCAAGTCAAGTTCAGACTTACATTACACAGCAGCGGTGGAAAATGCTTTTCAATTGAGATTCTTGGGACGCGCTTGGGTTTCTAGAGATATTATTATTATGTGCTCGGGGCTGGAGGACTGGCTAACCCAAGGAGCGGAGACTCCCCAGTGCGCCTTAGTTTGTCCTTTGTCCTTGAGTGGCCTTCGAAAGCGGAATAAATATGTTTAGAGGAGAGGCCAGGCGCAGTTTTGATGGAGACAGGCTTTTATCCTAAAAAAACTAAAAAGTACTGTAAGAAAAACCTACAGATATCAAGAAAAGTATTTTAAAATTGTGTTAAGAAAATAAATGTTTAAAATTTAAATATTTACAATGTATTGTCAATTATTTTTTATGGATTAATTAAATCGTTTCTATTACAATAAAACTTTCATAAAATCCCTTACTTTCATTTAATATGTTCCACTTTCTCTCAAACAACTATAGCCTAGGGAACCTAGAACCTCTGCAGGATACAGTATAGATACTTTCCGACTTCAATGCCTCTGCCACTTTTTGTTGCTTTCGCCTTCTTTTTTCGCGACATCCTCATAATCATTCGCGTTTGTCTCGCCCACCCATTTCGCCCACTTTTCAACCATTTTGTCGTCCTGCCACAGCCCCCTATATCATTATGTGCAGCCTGTAGTATTATTATATTCCTTTCATACAATTGTCGTCTGGGGGGGTCGCCTCCTATATACATTTTTTTCATGTCAACAGCAGCAGGCGCAACCGCAGGAGCTGCTCCTGCAAGTGCAAGGATAACAGGGCGAAACTAACAATAAGTAGAAGCCATCTTTCTTGTATACATATAGTGGCCCTACTTACGCGGAAAGGCTCTAGAAAAGCAGCATGAAAAGTGGAATGAACGAAGATGGGAGTCTAAGGGCTGATTAAATTGAGAGCGTAATGAAATATACATTAGGTTTTATAATTTTTTACGGAAGAGGAATAGGAATTTTAAACTTAATTAACTTGATTTTTGTATAGCTAATATAAAGTACACAAGGTAAAGCGAAGAAATTCCTAGTCTTAAATAAATGGTGATTTTTAGGAAAATAGAATTAGTCTTGGTGTATTTAGAATTTTGTTTATGTATTTACCGGGTAAACCGAAAAATTCGTAAGTTAAATAAAATCAAATAGAGAGCCTTTAACTTTCCAAAAAACATCCTTTTAGGTACTCGTAATTTTTATAATTTATTTTAAACAATTTTTATCAACATTAATTTACTTTATAGAAAATATGAATTGAATTCCGAAGACACTTTCATTTTACAATAATCTTTTCACACTTTAGTGCCGAAATCAAATATTAAAATTTCTGTTAAGGGACTAGAAATAACTGCTATATTAAAACTACATTTTCCGTACATAGCAAAATTGTTATATTGCAATAACTTTCGAAATGGATTCCACTATGGGGGGAGTCATCGTTTTGCCATTCGACACTTTTAGCCCGTAGCATCTGTTTCAATATGGAGAGCTTATCCACCCTTTGCCCCCCATCATCTCCTGCCCTGTTTTGCCGAAGCCCCAAATCCCCCAATGGCTGATCCACTACACGTTTGCCATTTATGATTTATGCTGCAAGCGCTGGTATTTTCTGTATTGACTTAACGCGAAATGCGTTGCATGAAGCCCCCAGAAAGGCTCCGAGAGCCTCCTCTTCTCTCTCTCCAATATTCCGCTGCACGGGAACCCGTATTTTATGGTGGACTTTGGTGCATGGAAATTTATTGATATCGTGTTTTTTTTCCGGCCACATATTGAAATGCATCTGCGTGCATTGGCTAGCATATTAAACAAACAGGAAAACCCCCAGGTCGATATCATCTATGCTAATTTGCAATATCATCGGTATTGGGTTGTGTTTTTGCTGTGCACGAAGAATGTGAACTCGTTAATTATTAAAGTTGGCATAATTAATTAAAAGCACCAGAGAAATGAAAAAGTAGGTAATTAGTTAACAGAACTTAATTGTATACTGCATAATATAATTGGACAATATGTTCATAATAATTAAAGTTATTTTTTTTATAAAGTGATTTTAATTGGCACTTTAATAATTTTAAAACCAAATATCTGTCCATAAATTTAACATAAACTCTGAGTTAAATAAAAATTAAATACTTTGCAGTAAAATTTGCCTCAGACATGCTATTCCTTGGCTGAAAATCCTTAACCTTATTTTCCAACGTCATCAACATTTTTCTTGCATATTTGTGGGCGTCTCATGCACCGTGAGGTTCTTTCTTCATTCCCCCAAGATTTTTTTTTGTCCACCAGTCGAAATTCCAGAGCCAACACGTGTGGCGGGGAAAACGCGGCAAAATGTTGTAAGATTCTTAAGCTAATTTCATTAAATATTCATGGCCACGGCACGACAATGCACACGAAGTGCACACACATTTAGACATTGACATAGGTATAGGTACAGAGATGGCTGCAGTGCCGTCATCTCTCTTGGATGCTGTCCATATACACTTTGAGAAAATATATAAAAATATTTTAGAACATTTTTCCACACAACATAACTTTATCTTAAATTAAAGCTAAAAAGAAAGAAAACAAATGAGCTTAAGTCTAACAAAAACAAATCACGCAGTTTTAAATTAAAATCTTATTTTTTTCATGTCTGTCACCGTTGTCAAAATGTCAAACTGCCTTAAATTTTAACGTGCCTCTGCAAAGTTTTTTGGACGACGGCGACGCGCCGCACATGTGTGGCTTAGTCGATAAAGCGAGAATGACAGGGATTCGGGGGGCAGGCAAAGGATATTTCCCTCATCCGCCCATTGTTGTGCCGAAATTAATAGTGTTTGCTTTTTTGGGAGCCTCAGCGGCAGCAGCTGCTCCTGACAATTTTTCATTTAATCATTCGGCCTCAAGGCTTTAAGGTAATTTGATTGCATTTTGATAGATGGTTGCTATATGAACGAAGGAACTGAAAAAATACGTTTAGGAAAAATCTAAACACACTTGATAAATGTTTCCTCCATCCTCTGTTATGATGGCAGCCAATTGTCTAATGCGGCACTTGCCCATCAAGTAGTTTTTCTCTCCACTCTCTGTTTTGCCACTAATTTAATTAAGTTGCACAAAAAGCAGAGACTATAGTCCCCTTTTTGTGGGACGTCAGGGGGTTGCAACATGCTGCATAAATAAAGGGGCCCAGATAAAAACGCCTGAAACAACATTGGGGCTGACCCCAGACAGAGTGTCGTGTCCTTTTGCAACCCGGAGACTATTAAATGGCCTGACAAATGGTATATTAGCATTGGGCAAATTCAGCCCGGGAAAAGGATTGGTTTAGTAGGTTTAGTAAATACCCTAAGTACCCCAATGGGTATCAGAAGGAAATCAGAGATTTTTGATTAAAGGGAGGCTCTTATTCGACCTAATTATTGTTTAATAACCCAAACTATGGGGGGTAACCTTTGGTAAAAGTTTAATTATAATTTAAAAATAAGTTTCTATAGACGATGGCGAACAATATTTCATTTTATTTTTAATATTCTCCGTAATAATATTTCTCAAGTAACCCTTAAATTATTAATTTAAATACTAAATGCCAAATATATTTAGTTTTGTATTTTATAAAAAGCTTTATTACAAACTCTCTTAACCCGAATCGCTGTATTGTCCTTATTTACATTGCAGAGTACTTTTTGGCCACTTGGAATCCACTTTAAATTTCCATTTTGCCTAACACTGTGCTGGGGTCCATAAATTTGTCGAGCTTTTTGTTTCTTTTTATAGAATTTACAATTTCTTTCCCTTATTGGTGGGGTTTCTTGTGCAGAGTTGCGATTTCCTGCCAAGTTCTTCTGTGTTTTGTTGCTTGACTTGCATCTTGGCAAATTTCTTTGGACAGCTTGAGGAATGGCAAATGGATAAAAGTAGATGAAAGATACCGGTATATGTCCATTATAAATTTTGCAGCTCAAGCCTTTCAACCCATTTTGTGCTATGCAAATATATTTAACGATTTAATTGCACAAACATTTTAGCTGAAATCATTTTAAATGATCAAATAATTTAGGGTCTAATTAAATATTGACACGCACATATTTTATGGCACCAATTTGAATTAATTGTAGTTTCTACGGCGCTAAAAGCGCAATCAGCATAAAACGTGTGAGAACGTAATCAAAAAATATTCAATAAAACGGAAACAGACAGACGCAAAAGGTAAACCATAGCCGGTGGATGGGATATAGGGCGAATACACCCAGAACTGTCTTTGTATGGACATTCGCATGTGTGAGCAGATTGATAAAAAATTGTGCTCGTTTTTTGTGGTTTTATTTTTTAACTGTGCGCGCTGAACATGAAAGGGGCAGATAATTGAATTTTTTTATATTGAAAATACCAGGAGTGGCGCAGAAATTTTCCGGAAAGGTATATGGTTGAAAACAGATTAGGGCCCTCATAAAATGTTGAGGTTGGGGGAGGTTGTAAGCTAATAGATAAAGATAGTGAACTTGATAATGGGCCTGACTTTTAATAGTTAATATTGGTAATGAAAAAATAATATTTAAATATTATAATAATAAGAGATATTTATATTGGTTAAGAAATTATTATTTTGTATTTGTATTACATTTCTCTCTTAAATATACCCAGTACAAAGTTGCCAAAAAGTACTCCAAAATGTTTGGTGCAAAAATTTAAGCCAGTCTCAGCTGGATATTCCAAAACCTAGCCACGTTCGGAACATTCTAGTATAATTTCCCCGTTCTCATCGACATGAAGCTCGTTCGCCACTATTTTCCAACTTACACATCCGAGTACATATTTGATTTGATGGCCGACAAATTAAATAAAAAAGCATATGTGCTGAAAGGTGTAAAGCCCGTGTGTGTGTGCCCACGGATGTGTCTGTGTCGGTGGTGCATTTGACCACATGATGGCGTTATAGTACTTGGGCCGGGGGATCTCACTCCGGGTTTGGATTGGGCGGTTGGCTGGACGGTTTAGTCCGCTCCTCGCACTTTATGTGTTTGTAATTGAAAATTAAGCGCCTGTCATCGGGGCCAAGGCAGAAAGTGTTCAGGAATGTACTGAGGTACTGAGAGAAATAAATGTGTAATCTACTCCATATTTTTCAAAAGAATTACTGCTTTTTTGGTTTCTTAAAACAAGCAATAAAAGCCTTGGCTTACTTATAAATTTATCAATTTTCTGCTAGGTAATATTTATTCTTTTTTGTATTAAAAAAATATTTCCCAGTGCACTTGTGCTAGAATGAGCTACTAAACTGCGGGAAAGAGCGGGGCTGGAGTGAGAGAGTCGAAGGTAGAGCGTGTCTTGCGGCCACACGGATACAGATACACATTTATAGGTTCAGATACAGATACAGATACAGGAACAGATACAGATACAGACACAGATACAGATACCCGGATAGGTGAATCGCATTTCGATTTGCTGCCGCCTGCACTGGAAAATTGCCAGCTAACCAGGCGATGGCTCTAAATCCCTCGGTGTGTCTGTATCCTGTCCACTCCTGCGGTTCCTGCCATGTGCGGTTAATTTGTTTCAAATCAGCTTTACCCAGAAGGATGAGGTGAAAATTGTGTCCTCGCCAAGTGGGTAAATAATTTCCCCGCATTTCGTGGGCTTGGCTTGGCTGACAGTGGGGATATAAACCAATTAACTTGCGACATGATCTGTCAACTAGAGTGCACAAAGGTGTGGGAAATTGAATCAATAAAGCCGTTATTAATGGCTGAAATTTATACGGATAAAGCCTTTGACGAGTGATTAAAATATATATTTTTATTCAATAAAAGCCAGTGTACAAAATTCAAAATGGTTAAAGCTGTATTAATTCTTTGGTTTTCATGTCCTTTTATTATCAAAACACCTTTTAATTGACTCTACTGATAGCCTGCTATTAAAAACTGCGTTTTCATTTCCCAAAATCCTTTCAAATCCATTCCTCTTTGCCAATTCATGCAAATTGAAAGCTTCCGTAAGTGAAACATCCATAAATCATAATACTCCCGAACGGGAAATCCCCAGAAAACTCGCCCCCAAGTATGCAGAAATTTGCACTTGCTGAAAGCCAATTGTTTTCCGTCTATTTTTGTTTTTCCTCGAACGGCGGGAGAAAGGCTAAAAAGCGAAAAAGAGAGTAATAGGGGAAAACAACAGCGGTCTAAAGGGAAAACAATAGAAACAGAACTTACTAACCCAATTTAACTCCCTCGTCTATATGTATATGCATGTGTATAACGACCGTAGAGCTCCGACAATAGCAACAAGCGTTATAAACAACGAGTAGTGGTGGTGAAACCACAATAGTAGCAACAACAACAACAGCAGCAACTACTACAATAATAATAGTGGAAGCCACTACAACAATCACACCTAGTGCCGACCGAGCACGCGATGCCAACATAAAATATGAGCGAGCAAAAGGCGCAAATAAAAGACGAAAGCGTCTAAAATTACGGAAATACCCGGCCAGGAAAACTATGGCGGGGAGAGAAAAAAATGAGGAAAAGCGCCTCCAAGTCACCGCAGTTACACACACACATATAAATGCGGTCGTTGTGCGGTATTCATTTTCCCTTTACCGAGGTTACAAACAATGTTTTTCCTCAAAAATAAATGAAAATTCTCCTCCGTCCGGCTTAACTGTACTGAAAGTTCGACGAGGGCTTTCACCCCTAAAACAAAAGGATTATTTTGATGGGGGCACTAAGCCTTAATTATATCAGTTTGTGTTTATAATTAGGGAAAAATTGGGAGAATAGGAAGTAAGTAAGAGAAGCTGCAAGAATTTAATAAATAAAACTAAGGGATCCACCATTTAAAAGACCAGAAAATGTTATAAAAGGATTTAAATATTTTCAAATTTTCTATTAATATACTTATGCTTATTATTTTTCATTACCTTTTAAGGAAGTTAAGTAAAGACCTTAAAAATAAAGGACGATAATTTATTTAAAAGCAAATCACATATATTTTTTTTAAGTTTCTTATATTTTTCTTAAGCTTACTTCTGGATGCCAGGAACAACATCCATTGTTTTAAATGCCGTGTAACCGACAAGACAAAATGAAATTTCACCACTGGGAGTCGAGATTGTCTCTGGCAGACATTTTGTAAGTTCAGCCAGGAATTCCGAGTTAAATATTATGCTCTGCGAACACTTCTCACCAGTTGCGCCATAAAGCACTCAGTGCCCGGGAAATGCGAAAGGAAAATGACAGAGCTAGATGTGGTATTAAGGGAGCAAGTCAGGGCAGAAGACAAACTCACGGCTGGGCCACAGGCGTCCGTTTTAATGCCCATTATAATTATGTGCGCCCGTGTGTGCGTGGCCCCATCGCTTTTATGGCCTCTTGCCTGAAAACAACGAGGAAAAATCAGCACAAAAACAAGCTCACTTAATGACTTGCACGCCAGGTGGCGCCGTGCATAGTGAGCCACCCATTCTTTGGGGCTGGTGGGTGCAACATCACATTTCATACGACCCGTTAGACGCGACAACAAATGTTTATAAATTGTATATGAGTGTGAGAGAGTGTGAGAGAGTGAGGGCGTGTGTGCGTGAATGCTCAACACACCTGAGGTGCTGCTGACACAACTTGGGTGCATTTAATAGACGGGGCCTGCAAATTATATATGTATGATGGGAGTAAAAAACATGTAGCACAGTTCGAGGTTAGTCAACTCGGCGTGGAGCGATTCGGAGCGATTTAGATGGTGACATCACCGCAAATGAGAGCTTAATTTGAATGTCCTTGGTCACGGCAGTGAGTTTATTAATTCAGGATGTCAAGAAAGGCTCAGGAAAATTGATTCAGGATTTTAAATTTAATTATTTAACAGTTACAGTTGGTGGAAGGTTGATTCTGGAACATTTCTGGATAATTTGTAGTACACATTTTATTTATATTCCCCTGTTTTTTTTATTAATATATAATTTTAATCACTGATTTGAGGCGTATGCATTTTAAGGCAATTTAATCTCTTATTATTTATATATTTTTAATAAATAATTTATTACTGTAGTATTAATGATGGTTTTGATTCCGAAGAATTATCGTTATAACAATTTCCAGTTAATTTTTAATATTATTCTCCCTTGTTTTATTTTTAAAAATACTTTATATAATTGTGTACACTGAATAATCTTTGACAAATAATCTAAAACTTATTTATTTTAATATTTTGCATTTCTTGCAAAAGGTTTCCTTGTGCTCTGGGAAATATTTCTTGTTTGCATTGCTAAGCCAGCTGAAATCTGATGTTTTCAGACGCACTAAGGACCGGATTTTAAACCAGCCATTAAATATGTAGCATACTTTTGCGAGCGTCTCATTCGACCTTCGTCCTTGTTTCTCTTTTTTTTTTTTGCTGTTCCTTCGCTTCATTCGAGCAGCATAATTGAAAAGGACCAACGAAGAGGGCAGGGTAATGGAGGGAAGAGGGAAAGACAAAGAGCAAACCGAAGCAAGGTAGAAAGATGAAAGGTTTACAAAGCGTTTGACTGTTGGCATGGTGCTGTGACTGTGTGTGTGTGTGTGTGTGTCTGTGCGTGTCTATGGCGCACATCCTGCATCCTGCACTCAAATACAGACGACGAATATCCCGCCGACCTTCAGAGAAACTATGCAAAGCATATGCCAAGGGCTAAATAAAATGCTCAGAAAAAAATATGATAAAATTGAGGAAAAATTGTACGCTAACTTTTGAGCAAGCAAACACGCTCACAACAAATTGAGAGGGAAAAAACATAATTTATGTGCTTGAGCATATGCGAAATCACTGGAATTTCGGATGCTCTACTAACTTGGTTAAATTATAATACAACTTTTATCCTCTCTGCTTTGGCAGGAATTTTAATGCAACTATTTAAGCACGACCAACTCCGGGGTTTATCTACTGCAACATAGTTGAGTGGCTGATCTGCGAATTTTTAGCTTAGGTCAAAAGTCAAACATCTCTCCCTGCCTTTCGGCATCTTTATTTTTCCCCCTTGCCAGATGAGATTGCAGTGCGGGAAAAGTTTTCTCAGCCAAAAGTTTAAAGCGAAAACTATGTGAGCTGAATTTGCAATGCGGCAACTAAGAAAGAAGAGAAAAATGTGTGTTTTTTTATAGTAGAATCTACAATTTTCACTGCAGTCAAGTGCAAATTACAGAGTTAAAAAAAACAAGCCATCGATGAAACAGCAAAACAGAAGTTTTTATTTCGGAATTTCATGGTGTTCATGGGAGAGATGATGTGCAGATATTTATTGTTTAAAATTTATCTACAGGAATTTATTTAAAATCTGGTAAATATTCATACAAAATAAGAGCTTTATTTAATTTAGATTTCAAAGTCAAAGCTTTAGATCCTTTTACACAATAAATCCTAAATTCTACAAATTTTCCCATTATTATATCAAAGTATCAAATTTATTTGCCTTGCAATCAGTGAGCAGTAAGCCATAAAAAGCCACTACCCAAGGTAAAAGCCATTTCGTTTCCTCTAGTCGAGGTCCGGGCCAGAAAAACTATTTCTCATTTGCATAATTTTTGCAATCTGGCTTCGGTTCACTCCTGTGCCCAAATCAAAATCATATGGAAATTGAAATCAAATTTCCAGAGCACTTGAGAGGATTCTCGGCGGAGCCGCCAGATGTCCATTTGCAATGAGTTGCTGTCACACTTTCCACAACTTTTACTCTGGTTCGTCTGTTTGATTTTTGTTTTTTTTTTTTGTCCACGGCTTTGTGTCGGTGACAGTTTGAAAGGCTCAAATTGCAGTCGATAGTTGACCCAAATCCCCCAACCCTCCGAAAAACTGCTGTCACGTACAGAGAGAGAGACGAAAAAGAAACGTCAGCTTGGCACACACATTAGGGGGGAAAGTGCAAGAACCCAGAGAGAGAGAGAAAACGAAATGAAAGGGCTAAAAATTTACCAGTTCCGATTTACAAATTCGCGAAATATTACCAATAAAACTCTTGAAAATTCATAAATACCTCTGGAAACAAAAAATAAATTTCAAACCTTACTCTACCTGAGTTAAAAACCTTTCTTGGGAACTTTTTAAAGATATATCCAAGAACATATTTAAACTTCACAATATAAAATTAAAGCAAAGTCTGAGAAAGTAAAAACTGGGAACATCTGAGATAATATTTTTGCTCACTCACTGCAATTTTTTCCCCAATTTCGTTTGTCATTCTGCAGTGGTGCAGCGCACATGTAACTGTCAAAATTCGGGGCAAAAAAAAAAAAAAACTTGAGGAGATATATCTCCCATTCTGCTCCATTCGCCCTCCGCCCTCTGTCTCTCTCTCTCTTTCTCTTTCCGTCTGCGGACAGACAAGTGCGGGCTCCTATGTGACATTGTTTACCTTTGCCAACACCAAACACCCAAAGACAACAAGAAAATGATTTACGATATGAGTTTTCCGCGCATGGAAAACATTGTCATTTTATTTTGGCTCTAGACAAGGCTATCGAATACTACTAACGAAAGCAGCAACAAAATGTGAACTAAAATGCAGTGAAAGCGTAACGCAGAGCTTAGGCTAAAACGTGACCACGCGGCGTATGAGTAATGCAACTAGCTAAGAGGTAATAATGTCAAAGCTAGCTAATTTATTGTTGCGAGGGGAATATGCAACAAAAAGGGGAAACAAATAGTGAAAAGGGGTTAGGAAGGTATTAAAATGTATTGGCAAATATTGTTTGGTTAGCATAATTAAAGCAGGAAGGCCAAGTAATCATTTAAAGTTCCTCATTGTATCTATCGGTTCTGAATTTCTTTAAATTTTAATATCACAATTGCTACACTCTTTCCGAAGCTAAAGAAAATTTAATACAATTACTACTTCGCATTTAAGAACCATCGAGAAATCCCTAGTGTGCCGGCATGAGACTTGTTTACAGTTTGCAGTCAACATTTCCAGCGACAAAACCGCAATGGAGCCACATGTGTGTGTGATGTCCGTAAATGCATTACGACAATTTTCAGACAACCGCAGAAAACTAAAACTGAACAATGACGCAAACAGTTTCAGACTGGCCTAAATGCACCCGAAGCAATGCCAGAACAACGAACGCAGCAACAATGATAATAAACACAACCACAAAATGTTCATCAGCTTCATTATTGTCAACGATTCTCTTTCGGAAAAATGTCATTTGTAATTGTATAGGAAATTTCACTGGTTCTTTTTCCCCTTTCTCTGTGGTTTTATGTGGTTGGAAAATTTTAAATACTTGCGGCCATGAAAACATTTTACGGGGAATATAAAATATTCCGCTAGAATAATATAGTTATCTACGCGTAATGGATAATTGGTTTGATGGCTGTCGGAAATGGGTCTAATGCGTTGTTAAATTATTCAAATTAATATCTAAAATTATATTGCAAAGACATGATTATTTTAAATGATTTAATGTACGCGTTATTTCTTTATAGAATATTTCTAAGCATATGAAATAAAATAAATTATAAGTTACCAAGTCTAATTAATTTTCTAAGCTTCTCTTGTATTTTAGAAAATTAAACCTATAATGCAACTAACCCTAAGAAGAAATACCTTAAAAATTAAATGTTTACCTACGTTCTATTTACTTAAGTTAACAAAGGATTGTAACCAAAGCAATTTATATAATAGCAAGCCACCGACCTTGATTGATGTGCTGCTGGATCGACATTCAGCTCACTTGGCTGCAATTCCATTAACTGTTCTCGGTTTTCTTGGACCTCGAACCGCCCCCCGCTTCTCCACCATTGACCACAACAAATTGCGCATACGCCGTGTTGCACCTGTTCAACAGCAGCAAAGGCAACAGTCCGGCAATATTTCTCATCTTATTCAAAATGCATAGAAGTGGGCGAGGGGTGGTTGAAGGATACAACATGCTTTCAAATCAATAGAGGAATGCAATTTACAAAATTGATTGGGGACGAAAATGAAGGCACGAAATGTTGATGGCGTATGTAATGAAGATGGCTCAGAATAGATGTGCCTTAGTAAGGCCGTGAGGCATAACAACTCGTGTTGCAGTCAGCGATTTACATTTTAAATTTGCGTTGCTCCAAAAAGTATCTTTCCTCCTCCATTTTTGGTGGATTGCATAAACTTTGCAGTGCCACAGAAAATACAGAAATATATATATTTGTATAGAGACCGAAAGTCTCGCTCGAGTTGCACACTTGATAAATGTCCTCGTCGTCTTTGGATAGTCCTTTCTTTTGGTCTGGTCTGGGTTCCCTGGAGCATAATAAATTATGCCCAAATGCTTGTTACATACCAAATAGACGCTTATTTCTTAGAACGTCTGTGCTTCTCGAAGAAACGCAGAGGACTTTAGTGTTTTTGTTAAGTTAACTTGTCTATATTTAACCGAGAACTTGGAAATAATATATACAGCCTCTTTCGATTAGTAAAATGCACTCCCATAACGTTTATATACTTGTCATTCGCAAATTACTACCACAGTAATTTCCCTTAATTTATCTTTGTTACCTGTACTTACCTGCAAGTCCTTTAATTCCTTTCTGTCAAATCCAGCTTTAATCCTCTTACTCGCAGGTCTTATACATTTTAAGCAGCTTAGCCACATGTGATTCTCCACAAAAGGCACATTAATTGGGGCCTTATGTCGTCAAATCTTAATTACTGCATTAAATGAATCGTAAAGCCTTGAGCGAGCGCACACAATGAAAATTCCTTTACAAGAATCGTAAAAAACAGGCTGGCCCGAGACTTGAGACATTTTCGCTACTCTTCGCCGTGTTTACATAAAAACAAATTAAAATGGAGGAAGAACTGCGGGCTCTTCTCCTCTTTTCGTTTACTTTTTATTCCTTATTGTGTGACCTTTGTGTAGCTTCAGACTTTTTCCCCAGGGTGTTTTTAATCAAAGCCTGAGAGTATGCAATATCTTCCGGCTTTCAACATTGCTGATTTGCAACTTTAATTCGAGGGAATTCCTTCGTATTCTGAGCAAGTCCTTGGCTTCCTCTGAGATCTCAGCATGTGTTCTCCGGCCTTAACTGCTGCCACTTAAAACTAGTCAAGATGCACATAAATTTGATTTCAGTCCCCGGATACGGCCAGTCCGGACAGTGTCTAGTGTGAAATATATAGAGCCTGACTGGAACATTAATTGTCTGGGCTGACAGCGAAGCAAGGGGCTGAGCACTATAAAAATGATTTAATTTTACGCATGCCTGCAGCCGCCGTCTGGAAAAAAAAAGAGGCAAAATCACGAACAAAAAATCATAAACAACGAATGATGGCCTAGAACAAGTCACAGCTTGTCTCACACATTGCCAGATATATTAAAAATGTTATTTCGCCGACATTTGGGAATTTATTGGCACTGCCGCGCCAGCCCGCTGCCGCAGCGCATAAAAGTATGCTGCAAAAATGGCCTGCAGATGCGCCGTTTTTCTTCTCGCTTGGATTGCCTGCTTTTTTATTGCTCAGCAAAGTATGCAAAGTATATTGGACGGGTTTTTTCCCATCTAATTGCAAATGTTTGCCACTCTCATCCTTGTCCTTGCTCTGCTCGCTGCTTTCCCCGTTTTGTTGTCCTGCACGAGATAAACCGCTTAGTGCTCTTGATGGAAACGAGCTAATGGCTTGTGAAAATGTTTTGTAGCCAGCAGCAGCCCCCCGTTGTAAAATATCCAGGAAGGCGAGCTAACTCGATTGAGCTGTTTGGATCCCGTATAGTAATAATGTAGGTGGATGGTAAAAAGTCATTAGGGTAGAGTAGTTTGGCTGAAAATGAAAGGAAGGGAAAGGAAAGGGCGGAATCTATGTGCAGACTTTGTGGCCTTTCCGGAAGCCATATATGTGGGCGTTTAAGTTTTGTTTCTTGAGGAGAGAACTTTGTGTTGATTTTTAGCAAAACGTATTAAACTTACGGCACTTGTCTGCCGGGAGTTGGTTGTAAGGAAATACATTTACTATGAAAATGTTTACACTTCCAAAGTGCATGTAAACAAGAGAATATTTTCGCATTCAATTTTGCAGAAAGTAAGTATGCTTAACTACCATGGTACTTTGTTGATTGATAGCATAACCTTTTGAAAGAGAAATAGCTTCTGTGTACATTTAATTTTATTGACCAGAAATTTCATAATCGAACAGGATTTTAAAATACGTGGGCTGCTATATATATTTCTGGCCTAGGCAACACTAAGTGTTGTTAGGTGGAATCTGACATTTCCATTGAAAAGTTCGACATTTTTAAGCATAAACGTACTCAGAACGGTTTGACGTACGACTATCATGTGTGTTGTTTACAGTTAGTTAAAAAAATCAATTTCGCAAAAAAATGGAATTAACTCGTGAACATTTTCGTGCGATCATTTTTCACAACTTTCGGCGTGGATTATCACGACAAGAGTGCAGCGATGAACTTAAATCTTTGTATGACTATGAAGCACCATCCTATAGCACTGTGAAAAACT
>VNKF01007638.1:0-22230 GCA_008044355.1 Drosophila lacteicornis
GGATGCCTCTATCTCACGGTATGTCACATGACGGTCTTGCATTATTAGTTCACGTACGCCATCGATGTTTTCTGGCACAACGGCTGTTTTTGGACGACCTTCGCGGAATTCGTCTATGAGGGAGCGTCGGCCACGATTGAATTCGTTGTACCAGTTTTTCACAGTGCTATAGGATGGTGCTTCATAGTCATACAAAGATTTAAGTTCATCGCTGCACTCTTGTCGTGATAATCCACGCCGAAAGTTGTGAAAAATGATCGCACGAAAATGTTCACAAGTTAATTCCATTTTTTTGCGAAATTGATTTTTTTAAGTAACTGTAAACAACACAAATGATAGTCGTACGTCAAACCGTTCTGAGTACGTTTAAAATGTCGAACTTTTCAATGGAAATGTCAGATTCCACCTAACAACACTTAGTGTTGCCTAGGCCAGAAATATATATAGCAGCCCACGTAAAAACGTCATGAACTGGTTATTACATGGCTATTTTATTAGTTAATGGTAATTATTCGGTATTACTTTTCGCTCAGTGTGATCAAATGCCGCGGCTTTCAATTGCGATGCCAAGGCCTTGCCGGTTCTTGCGCCGATGGAAATGATGAGCCAAATGCAACGCCTGATCTAACATTCCGATTGATTGGGCTCTGAACTCTGGTCATCCTGGATATCCTGGACACCCCTGACCTGAAGCCGAGGGGTCCAGTGCGCGACCTCCTCCATCAGCCCTAATGTGCGTCAATTTCAAGCGGGCTGCAAGCCGAGAATATTAACAACGCGAACATCTACGGCAACATCGGCGCCGGCAGTAGCAACAACCTGGCTAAAAACATTGTTAACTCGCAGAGAGCCGTGTGCCGTTTACATAGCTCGCTGCACTGTGTAAGGTCCTGGGAATTCCCACGGTCCACAGGTCGACGAGGAGGGCCACGGGACGCAGGACGATAAACGCAGGAGAGATGGCAAGACGACGCGACGTTGCGCGACAATTTTCCGCTTGAATTACGCTCCCGGTTCATGCTTCGTTTGCACAGGGCGTTGGGCGTTGGGCGATGGGCGATGGGCGGCGGGGGGAGCAGGTGGAAATCGGAGGGCAGCCGGAGGGGGGATGGCTCGGAAAAAATAAATAAGCGGTAGCAAATTTCCATTTTTGCCAGGCCAAAGCGAAAGACACTCCTGAGGGATGGAGTCCCCGGCTCACGCACCGTACGCTTAGGCAAAAAGTCTATTGAAAAGAAATAATCTTTTTGTGATATGCAGATAAGATTAGGAGATTTCTGGATAAGTAAAGCCCAAATGTAAATATAAGGAGTCGAAGAAATACGACTGGGTTTTATTAAATTAATTGAAATATGAAAAATAATTATTTCTAGTTCCCAGGAAGGAACTACTGACAGGTTAATAGATAATTTAATGCCCTTAGAAATGTTGGATCTCAAATAATTACAATATTTTTGACATATAGATAGATTAAAATCATTATCTTAGGTGAAGCATTAATTGATAAATATCGAAGGAAAATCAAAATCCACGTTAAGTTCGATGTTTTTCTCCCAGTATAGAGGAGCAGGTGCGACAGGCGACGCGACAATCGACGGTTGTTTCTTTGGCTCTTGCTCCCTCCTGGACCACGCCTCCGTTCCCATTTTCCTGCCTTGTTTTCCCCTGCACTCTCTCCTCGCGCCCACCTTGTACTAATTCTCCCCAGAGATAAGCCCTATGCAAATAATGAAAAACTATAAAAACTCATGTGCGGCCAAGCAGAGAGAAACGAGAGCGCGGAAATGCGGGGAAATGCACGAACCTGGTTACAGACAACGGAGACGTTAAGAATGAGCCGTGGAAATAATATCGGCAAAATAAAAATGTGCAAAAAGGCGGAAAATAATTCAACTAAACAATGTACACGTATTTACATAAATGGATGAAGCCGCTATATTCAATTACCCAGCTTAAAGGAGTCGAGATGGAGGGGGAAAACAATGGCGATAAATTGTTTTAATTCGACGTGAACGGGATAAGCGGACAAAGGAATTTGTTATTTGAGTAGTTTATATAAGATTTGTGATTTTGAAATGTAGCTTTTGAGTGGAGAATTAAAAAATTACAATAATAATTAAATAAAGACAATAAAGTGTGTTGAAAACAAGTGTATTACGTTATTTTAATTTTTAAAAATAAACCTAACCCATAGTTCAGCTATAATGGATTAATTTGCAACTTCTTCTTTCCAATCTGAGCACGTTTTATATAATTTAAACTATCTAACGTATTTAATCTAATAGTGCTTTGCGGTATTCCACTATATACGATATTTAAACCTATCATCTGCTGCTTGGATTATCGCCAACAAACGGTTTAGTCAGTTTCTCAAGCCAAAAAGACACTTTGAAGACCTTTGCCATTTCGCCTTTAAATTGACAATTTTATCGGAAGAGTCCCTTGGCCTGGTTAGCCCCCTCCGCGAGCTCTCAGCTCCTCGGGGTCTTCGGCATCGGCACGCACAGAGACAATATCAATGGACAATGTAATGCGCGCATATAAAATGATGGCAAACATTTACAAATGTATTGCGACTATAAAGATTTTACGCAAAACGCAGAAACCAAAAAATCTACAAACAAGAAACGAAAATCGAAATCTAATAAAAATTTCCATTTTTCTATGCGCAGTTAACTTTATGCGACACTTGTGTGTGGTCGTGTGCGTGTGCACTTAACACTTTCCACACTCACACACTCGCACGCACATCGGACAACAGGCGAAAGGGCAAACTTTTGTTTCTCAGTTGCGAAGCGCCACGCCCTCTTTGCCCAGCCCCAATTTACTCAGATCCCCCTGGCTCCATAAACTCGCAATAGGCACGCTCCACCGCCAAAATGTGCGGCACAGTGGTGAAGGAGGAGTTTTTGAAAAACGTAGAGATATATTCTGAATTCTATATGAAAATATTTCTTTAAATTATGTCTAAGGGTTCTTGTATATTGAGGCTTCATTATATGGTAACTTGGTAAGTGTTTGATATAGCTTTAACTTTTTATATTTACCTCAAGGTAAAGAAATAGATTTTATACTGTTTATATCTGCTCGACAGAAAAAACTGTTTACCCTTTATTTTAGCATGAAAGCTGAACCTATTAAAGTTTAATTTAAAAAATTGTAACAAAAATCAGAAAGATTTTAAAGAAAAGTAAATTTACAGATCTTTATCTTATAAAAAAAAGTAAGAACAACAACATTTTGGGATCACTGTTGTATCCTTTTTGACTTGCCAGTAAAATGCTTATGGCTTACACACACACCCACAGCCGGACAATTTAAATATATGTATATGGGTGTGCTCCGTAGATACATATATATTTCCTTTATCTTGGGTAAACTTTTAAACTTTTTTAAAACGCCGCGCCAAAGCCGAAATGAAAGAATGCCAGACACACTTCACAGGCTTTTGTTTTGCGCAATAGAAAGGGGAGAGGCGACGGCGGCGGCGGCGGTGGGACAGGAGGCCATATTCCCCGCTGAAAGCCATTTTGCACGCTGGCAAGCATTATTTTGGTAAAGAATATGCCCAGAGCAATGCACATAGATCGGTCTAAAGAGGGGGGCAGGAGGGGCAGGAGGTGTTGCTGTGGCTGTGTGCGAAAAAGTATGTGCAAACTTTCGTAATTTATGTCATACGAAGTGTTAACCGCATGATGGCTGCACGCCGGATTGGATTTACATAGCTGAGACTCCGGCAGTCGAAACTTCCCCCGGCTGCGACTCCGGCTTCTGTAAAGGCAACTCCGGCCATGGAACAGGGACCTCGGTCTGCAGCCGCAGCCATGTCCTGCTCCGGCCGGAGAACTTTCTTTTCACACCCTTTTCGAGAGGGTCTAGTCCCGGAGTCATATTGGAATATAATAAGGATTGAAGTGATGTACGTGTTAAAGGTAGATTTATTTAAGTCTAGGATATATTAAGGCTCTTACAAATTTTTTATTTAAATATGAATCCAGCTGAAGGTATAATTAATAAAAATATATCTAGGATAGCCTAGGACTTCAATATACAATTCTTTTATAAAAAGCTAAATGGAAAATCATCTTAATATTTACTAAAAACTATTTATCTCTCTAATGCAATATATTTTTATTAAATGAAGGATATTAATTAGTTGTAATTTTGCGATCTATCTACTTACTCGATTTTATAAGAAAACTTAGAAGAAATAAAATGTAATAGCGAAGAGGATTTCAGATCCGTCTTCGCTCCAAAATGTGCACCAAGTTCTCGCTTTTTTCGCAGTGGCAACAACTTTTCATTGGCGATAACTTGACTTGCGAAGGGAGTTACTGCGGTTCGGCTTTGTGTAGCCGCCTAATTGTTTTCAATTTAATGGCCCGGACTGGAGATCAAATTAAGTTTGTGTGCGAGGCCCTTGGTCACGTTTTAAAGAGACCACCACGCTTCACTTGACCCTGCTCGCGACGCAAGGCAACGACTAATGAAAGTTGGTCAAATAAATAAATAAATGTCCATTTAGTTGCGCCCTTTTTTTGTATTTTATTTAACTTTTCGCCGAAATTCCCTTTGTACTGGCCGCAGCATGTCCTTTACCTTTTTTTCCTGCTGGTTAAGGAATTTTCTCTGGGACCGTGGGCGGTCCGCTACAAATTTGTATCTCATTTGGCATCGAGTGTCTGTGATTAATTGCCCTTCAATTTCCAAAAATTATTTACAAAAAAAAAAGGGGGATATGCCGCAGAATAAAGAGGAAATGAAAGGCAGGAAGCCGGCCAACCCCGATGTGCGAGTATCTGTATCTGTATCCAATAACATTTGAATGGGCAAAGTTTTTTGTGTGGACGAGCTTTCGGAGTTGGCAATTTGTAATTTTCCTGCTTCTTCGGTTTGCGGGTGGCTGGCGGTGCAATAAAAAAGGGACTTTATGCCAAATTTAATTAGGCGCAAAGCGAGGCGGCCAAAAAGACGGAGTGAAAAACGAGCGGATGACTTCGATTTGAAATGTTGCCAAGAGGGCGCAAATTATTTTCGGGGCTCGTCTTTGAAAAGGGTTGACTTTCGACTCGCAGCTCGTTCATTTTTGCCTCCTTTTTTCGCCGGCAATTTAAAAATGCTTAAAGAGCCCATTAATCAAACGCTGCGAGCTAATATCCGTCCGAAAGCCTTTGTATTATTCCCTCAATATTTCATGACAGGTCCGGTGCACATTGCTCATACGTCATGTGGACGGCATGAATAAGGCATGCGGTATGTGCTGTAATTTGCCGTTAATAAGTTGAACAATCCCGAGTGCGATTTCTGGCTTGATTTCTGGTCGGCCGTCCGGTGTGTGTGTGTGTGTGTGTGTGGCTGCATGTGAGTCGGTGAAAGAACAACAGCATTAAATTGCCAGCAATTACGTTTTTATTGTGCTAAAATGCACCTGTGCATATTCCTGATGGCGCAATTTCGAACAAAAACAAACGACATCGGAAAGAACAACATTGCCTGTCGGTCGATGGCGGTCGGAGGTGGGTTGGTGCGACTGCCCAACTGCCCGACTGGGTGGATCGTCGGATCGTTGGCTGGCTGCAAGAAAACCAACAAATGTGGTAACAGTAGAATAACATACGGTTGCCCCCCATACCCCTTTTCGTACAACGAATATGGTTTTAGGAGCGCGTGCCAAGCGTGTCTGTGCTTGGGAAAGGTCAAATTATTAGGAGTAAGGCGGCATTTCCCTTGTATTTCCCTGTATTTGCATCAGAGAATTGAAAGCCAAAGCAGGTCATTCTGAAATTGGTATTGGGGGTCTTGAAAATTATATATAACCAAGATTAGCTTACTCAAACATAAGATTAGTTTTTATATTATTAAATTATTACATATTAAATTATGAAATGTTTCAAAAGCAGCTAAAATAAAAAGAATATGCACAACTCCAAGTACAGCCAATAATACAGATGCGCAATTAACGAAAATTAAGAAGCAAAGATAAAAGTACAGCTTAATTCTCTAATACACAGGTAAATGTCCAAAATTAACATTGAACTTTGCCCGAGCGGAAGGAGCGGAGAAGCACATACAGAACAGACTACGACTGGCTGTCGTACAATATTATTGCAATTTTCCGGGCCCTGCGTTGGGCTTAGTGCTAAGCTTAATGCCGGACCCAGACATTCGACTCCCGATAACAGGATATCCATGGCACCGACTACAACTACGACTACGACTACGACTGCCCGGGCCACTGCAGCTGCAACTGATTTTGCATCTGGTCCGGCAAATGACGATGTCCGTGTCGCATATTGTGATAGGCCCGTGCCCGCATCAAATTCAGGAAGTTTGTTAAGGGCGTGAGGGGCACGGTGGGCGAAGGTCTGTGGAGCCTGCTGCTGGCATGCATCACTGGCTGTGCAAACACGAACCTCGCCGGTGAGGGGCGACTGCTGCGGAGCTGGGAATGGTGGCGCGGGCACGTGGAGAACGGGAATTGTTGGGCTTAGGCCGAATCGTATGCCACCGTGGGAACCGAGGTGGGATCTATTAAGAATGATTTAATTTTTTAATTAATTAAAGACTACATATCCTTACCTTTTTGGGGATACGAATTTACAAGACTCTGAACCTATTATTATTTAAGTTATTAGTTTGTAGAAGCTTAAGGAAAAATTAAGAGACTACATATTCAATATCTCTTTAAGTTTTTACCTTGATGTGAAGCTTATTGCAAAAGTTTTGACATTAACCCACTGTGCGTACTTCTTGTTTGTCTATCATAGATTGACTTGCTGCTGTTTGGCCACGGCAACAGTTGCCGCTCGCAGGGCAAATTCAAAGGAAGGCCAACTGACGCATCGGCTGGACGAGAAGGTCTACTAACTACTCGGCGCCAGGAGCGGGACTGGGAGAAGAAATAGGAGTGGAGGAGCTGGGGCAGGAGCAACAATAGCCCGGCGCTATTTGAACTTCATTAAGCAGCTGTAGCCGTGGCACTGAAACTGGCAGATGGTCGGGTTTCAAATACGGTTGGGAGGGTGGCTTGGCGTGGTTTGGATGGGCCAGATCATGACTTTGATTTGCGGTGACTACTCAAAAGCAGCCGCAAACGGCGCATTATTATAACATTGTTGTAGGCAGGGCCGCAAGGGGAGGCGATTGGAGGGAGGCGCCCTCACAACTGTTGCAGGCATAACCGCAGAATTAGCAACATTTGCGGTGCGTGGCCTGTGCGTTAAGTTGGCAAATAATGCTTAAAGTTAACGTCAGAGCCTTTTGCGGTTTGTCACTTGGTCAGGCATCGAAACCAGAGGCCCCAAATCCTAAACCCGCACCGAGGACACCTGAGTGCGAGTGCGAGTGCGGTCGGATGGCCATTTATGCAACCGTTACCCCAACCCGACTCAACTCCATGCCTCATTTGGCCGGGCCAATGTGTCTCGCTCGGTTTGGGCCCAATCTTCGGACTTGTCATCAGCCGTAGTGCCAGCTCATAATTTAATATTGATTGGGCTAACAGCTGGAGAGACAGGGCAGTCCCCCGACGACCGTTGCCAGGCCATTTGGTTATGTATGCAACTTATTACGTGGGCACAGGATGGATATCCAGGACCTATCTCTCGCAGCTGCTGCCAACTGCACGGGAAGAAACTATGGTGGCCGAGTCCATGCATAAAGCATAATAACTGGCATAGTAGGCTCAACTCAACCAAATCGGACACTTGTTGACCAGAGAATCCCGTGCGTGTGTGGACTTGATTTCTATTTACCTAACTAACACCTTAAATGGTCGGATTTATGTCCATTTTCAGGTATCTCTACACTTTCGATTCGAATTCTTGCAATAAATTAAGCCAGTTTCCTTCTATGAAAGTTTCGGAAAACTGACATTTAAAATCTACTTCTGAATCGAGTTGAAAAACTTGATCGGCGTAAAGTGAGCGAGTGAGTATCACAGGAACAAATAAACAGAAGTATATCCTTGCTCTGCCTTATAAAAGGTTAAGCTTAAAGATATCAAAGCGTCCTCCTGGACTCCTCGTCGATGCGTTTACCTGATTTGTTGGTTGGGTGTATTTAAGAGGACCACCGCTTTGTGGAATGCCTCGGTTTGCCCCTGATGCTCCTCCATGTGGGCGGCAGTACACACATTTCATTGTCAGTGAGTTTCTCCTGTCTTACAATTAAACAGACAAACAATGCCATGGATCGGAAGCATCTGGCCTTCAATGCCATTGACTTTCCATTTTGATATTTTTTCGATTAGACATCATTCTTCCCTTTGACGTTTGGGATAGACCCTTCATTCCTTCTTTTTAAGGATTATTCAGTATCTTATAAGGCAGAGTTGGTTGCGTAAGTGAAGGTAATGTTCTAAACATACACATTTTTAAATTGTTATTTTAAGTTGAATTATAAGCTTTAAAAAATGTTCACATTTTAGAGTAGTAAAGTAATGTTACTGATATCTCTCGCCAGCTACCGTTTTTTGGGTGCAAAAACATCAATGGCACTTTTATTTTATAAACTCATATTCCAAAGAGCTTTTTTGCGTTCACTTTTTTATGCTTCGTTTGATTTCTATATATTTTATTACATCATGACCTGACACAGTCGTTTTTGCCGGACATCAGCAGCTGCCAGAGCCATATTTATTTGATATGGAGCATAAATTGAGAGGGGTCAGCCTTTGAAAGAATCCAGCTGGTAATCAGGCTTTGTGCTGCTAACAATGACTCAATTCGAGGGCAGGTAGCTGGTCACAGGTTAACGACAATAACGTGCAGCTTTAATTAACTCGAAAATAAAACGAAATTAGATACAGACAGGGGCAGGGAGCTGCTGCCATTATGGAGGCGAGTGAAGGAGAAGGGGCTCTAACCTTACTTTTTATATTTATTAACCCTCTGCCTGCCTTGGCCGCCACAATAACTGTAATTTCGCTTTATGACTGCAAATCACAACCGAAACATAAAGGCAGTGCCATCAGGACAACAACGCACTCTGTCCTGTGACTTGTGTGTGTGCACAGGGAAAAATATTTGAGAACACAAAGGTTTACATTTCAATATCTCCTTAACTTGGGCCAAGAATAATTGTAGCTTTGCATTAGATAAATTTACTTCACCCTCAACACTTAAACTTTTTAAATTAATATTGATACGGTCATATTTTTGACTTGTACAAGTATTTTACGAATAGGAAAAATGGATAAAATCCTGCCTATGCGCATATTTTTCCTCAGTGTGTGCACTCTACGCGAGCAGCCGGGCAACGCTGCGTATACGCAACCTTTTCTTATGGACAATTGATGTCTGCACTGCTCCAGTTTTCTCCGTTTTTCCAACAGACCGTTGTTTGCCCGCTGGTATTCAGTCCTCGGTACCTCGGTCCTCGGTCCTCGGCCTTCGGTCCCCGGTTTTCGGTGCTCAGTCCTCGTTGGTCGTTTGTAATGTTGTTGTTAAGTCCGGAACATGACATTAGCCATTAACTCGCTGCATGCTCGCCTTCGGTTTACATTCGCAAATAAAACACAGGCAGGCGCAGGAAAGGACGACGGCTGCCCACAAAAGACAAGGGCAAACAGAGGGAATCACAGTTGAAATGAAAATGTATAAAAAAGGACATTTGAATTGGACTTATGGGACCACAACACAAGCGTCGCCGCTTCCACACAGAACCGCACAGAAACATTTTATTCTTATTACACGAGCGCTGCAGGGAAGGGTGAGAGATTGTCCAGATACAGAGCCGGGAGAACTGCTGAGGAACTGGATAGCCCTAGCACTGGCGGATATGGCGCACTGCATCCCACTGTTCAACGCAGGCTCAGCGGGAAGGGCACTCCTTCTGCTCGGACAATGAGCTGTCATTGTCATGAACCGATCTGGATCTGGTGAGCGGTGTAACCAGACAGCGGAGAGCCAACGGCGAGAGCCAGTGCTTTATTGTGCTGGCGGATGAGGATTTACGTCATGAGTTTAACTTCTAGTCAGGATATGATTTTCTAAAAAGCTTTTTATGTTTTATAAGCAACTGTAAAATTAAATTTAGTAAAATATATTATATTTGTTGAACATTTAAGAAGGTCTGCAACTTTTTTGTAGATCCAAAAATTTTAATTTCGAATATCCATGATATGTCTGCGCCCGAGATCACAGTTCTTCCGTGAGAAATCACAGTTGATTCACTTACTCAACCCTGGGATTGGTTAACATGTGACCCAAAGACAAAGGACGTGTGTGTCTAAAAATAATAACGACTTGGCAAATAAAAGCCAACAGGGATGGCAGTCCAAAGTGCGTGGGCTGGGTTGGCTGTAGCTGAGGATGGAGTTAAGGTTGAGGTTGAGGAATTGAGCACTCTCTCGGACATTCACTCACATACTCACCGACACACATACGCATCCTTAAGGATTGAGGTAGTTAAGAACAGCAAGACGAAGTCATCGTGTCGACGATTCCGGAGTTGATTTCTTTTGCGTTTTAGCCTCGCCTCAATCTCTAACTGGTGTCCTTGCACTTAACAAATTTAAAGGTTTTTTAAAATAGATTGAATTTAAAGTCTAATTTAAAAGGAAAGGCGAAGTAGAGCAACCAATCCTGAGCTAGTTTTTCTTGTATTTTCTAAACGAAATTATAAATTCAGAAAATCGATAACCGTTTAGGTTCCCTAACAAAATTAAATAAAAATAATTTAAAATCTCCTTTACATTGAAAAAAGAGTTATCAAATAGTGTTTTTTAGAAGAACAAACATTTGCCCTAAAATTATTATTAGTAAGTTGAATTTCTAGTTTAATTTCCATTGACAACAATCGGCGAATTTTGTCCAGTGCCAAGCTGGTCCTGGTTTCTGGCGCTGATTCTGGTCCTTGTACCGAGTCCTGTTCCTGCTCCTGGGCTGGCTGCTTGTTTTATAACCTTTTCACTTTATTTCCCTGGGGGCAGATAAAAAATGAAGAAATCCTTATCACAGCGTGTCAAGGATTTGCTTTTGTCCATTCCGCAGGACAAGCGCCTCCATAATACGCTTATTTGTAACGCATTGTGGGCGTGGTCAAATGGGCGTCGGCAGCGGATAACGAAAGGGGCTCCTGCTCCGGCTCCGCTCTGGTGGGGGGAAGTGCGCAATAATGCGACTAGCAAACAAACAAAAGCAGCCGAGGCAACAAATAAAAAGTTAACGACGAGTTTGTTATGTTTATGTGGCCAACAAACAAATGGACCGCACATATAAGCACTGGCTGGAAGAGCGGGAAAGGTATGTGGCTGGCCAGCCGAAAGGGAGGGGTAGAGACAGAGGCAGAGGAGTCAAGTAGATTGGGGGAAAGGCCAGAAGGCCAGAAGGACCAAGGACCCTGACCCACCAAACAATCAACGCAAATTTCACGACAAAACGTAAAAATGCGTAAATAAATTTTATGTGGCCCAACACCCCCGAAAACCATTTGCCCTCCCAGGCTGCTCCTTTCCTTACCCTTATGCCTTTAAATAAATAATGCAAAGCAACTTAATCACATCAACTTTAATGCTGAAGCACTTTTGCATATGAAAATTAATGCCGTCCATAAAATGACGCCAGACACTTAAATTCAATTTACACGCCTTGAATTGAATTCTGATACATTTTCCCACAAAGGCCAAGTTTCTTTGAATAAATAATATTAAAGATTGGATTTTAAAGATTTATTTAGAGAGATTCACCTTGAATTGAACGGTGTTAATTAATCTAAGGATCTTGGAAAATCTCTTAGCTTTATTTTTTGCCCTGCAAGTTTAAATATAGAATTAACTCTTTGTTTAAAAAGTCTTAGAATCAGATATAATCCTGAATTGTGTATACAACTCATAAATTAAGTACTGGACCCAAACTATTCAAAACTATGTAGATCTAAAACAAAATCAAGTAAAGTTTCTGTTCCTTCTGAAAGGGTTAATTACGTTCATTAGTAAATCGAGGGAAGGAACCCTGTCGGAAGCTGTCGAAGGATAATCAAACCGGGCCACAATGGACTTGGTAAACATCATCGAGCGACAACGACGTGACTCTGACAATTTAAATGCCTCCGAGTTGGCCCGAAAAGCAGGAGGACGAGCAGACTGGCCACAGAGGGACCTCCGTGGTGAAGCCGGGCTGTCAAAACTATACCACAGACTAAGCCGAGTTATGCATGCATGTGTGACAGCCGGGATGGGCTGGTCTGGTCTGACTGACTTGCGGACAGACAGACAGGGACAGGGACTGGGACTGGCACAGGGCGGACGTCAAGGGGATCAGCTGATAAAGATGTCCTTCCTGCTGTCGCCCTTAGCTATGCAGGGCGTGTTGTGCCCCCGGCCACTTTCGCCGGCCGGCGCAAACTTTCACCACTCTCACACATTCGGTGGGCCCCGGGCGGTACATCCAGATCACGTAGGCATCGTTATGCCATCGGCTGTGAAATACGCACAGTGGCAATACAGCATTTTGGGTTGCTCCCAAGGAGATCTGCATTTTAGATTCATTCTGTGTAAAGGTATTTTCCAATTACCTCGACAGTTAAGTATATATCCTCACAATGCTATATATATATTGGATAATTTCGTAGTTATTTCCTTGAAGAAAGAATACATATTAAGGGAGATATTGCTCATGCTCCAGTGCAGTCCACACTCCCTGGAAGTGTGTGTGTGCGGCTGGTCGCAGACCCAAAATGTTGCAAATAAAAACACGCCCACACACTCTCCGCTTCGCTGTGCGCCTTTGATGGCGCTGATGACTTCATTAGAGCCGCTCTATCAGTGCAAATGGCCAGCGTCATCAGCATGGGATACGTTTGCCACGGGTCGGGATCTGGGCAAGGACTGGGCTCGAGCAGGACGTGCCGGCTGGCCAAGGGAGCGAGTTAGGGGCCCAGAAAGTCACCGCAAAGTCGTCGGCCAGTGGTCAGCAGTCGCCAGTTGGCAGTGAGCAGCAGTTGAGTGCATTAGGCCCGCCGGCGAGTTCATTAGCAATGGTCCGGGGGTCATTAGGCCAGTGTCACTGCAATGAACTCCAGGCTCCGGGCTGTAATGCAAGGGGATATTTTTCGGAATATGCGCGTAGCCAGCTCCAGTCTGCTGCGAAAATAGATTGACACGAATCATTGCCAGCGAGTGTGGGAAACAGCTGGGGGAAAAAGAAGGACACCCCACTCAAGACAGCAGGGCAGAGTATATAGCGCGGGGACAAAGGAGTTGGCAGACAGAGTGGGAAGGGGTATATACTCCAGACAAACACACATGCACGTTCGGCTAATACGTCAAACATGCTTTCGCCAATAAGTCGTCATCGTTGCGAACGCTTCTTATTGCCTGCCTGCTCATCTCAACCAAAAACCAGACTAAGCCAGGAAGAAATCAAACAGGCGGAAGGGCACTGAGCAAAAATATCTATAATAAATATAAGGTAAATAACAAAGCGTTTTATTTGTACAAATCCCTCCTAAGATAAAGATAGAAGAATTTACTTTCTGAGTTTCTAACTAATCTTTAAATTTTGAAAACGATTTAAAATGGATTGAGAATTTTCTCAGTGCCCTGGCTCTCGGCAATACCTGATACGCCGGATTGGACCAGCATTTTACGATAACTTCTTTATGCAACTTTTTATCTATTTGCAACTACAGAGAGCTCTGGCTCTTCAAGCTCTCCTCACGACCTGCAGTTTTTTCGCTGAGGAATCAAACGCATTACGTACAAAGCGCCGTCTAGCTGGATTTCAATGATTTTATTTTTGCGCATTTTCCAGTTTCCTTTTTTGGGGTAATGAAGGATATTGAAAGAGCTCTCACTAGGATTGGCAAGGGGTCGAGATGTGGATTTGCGATAGCGGGCAAAGCAGAAAGCAGAACTGTTACCTGTGGTCGGAGCTATTACTGCGGAGAGTCCTTAACAGAACTTTGCACATTTTAGTTTGTTTGGCCGGAGCGGAGGGAATGGGTTAAGGCTAGCAGAAAAGTTCTGATGCTGATGGATTTAACAATTATGTTGAGTGGCTGCCAACGAGAGCAGAGGACTAGCAACTCGGACCGAGGACAATAATTAGAACAGCCAACTTTAAGCAGCTGCCGGGCTGCACTCTATTTATTTTTTCGGTCTACTCCAAATGGGAGGTCTCTGGGGTTGTAAGTTAAATCTAAAAAAAAATGTAAATAAAATAAGAGAAAAACCAATTAAAATTTGGTAAGTAAAATAATAAATATTTCATATATAAAAGAGAATCTAGCATACAAAAAATATAGAGGTAAATATAGGGACTTATATATAGAGAAAAAAAACTGTAGAGCTACAATATTGAATTAAATAAAAATTGAAAACTCGACAAAAATTAATATTTAAAGGATATGGAAACTTGGTAATGATATTGGTTATTTTTAATATATTAAATAAAATTGGATTCTGTATTCTCAATGCAAGCTATTTGGATAAATAAAATAAAAATAAATAATAATTTCTCGATTAATTTGCTACCTATCGACGCGTTTGCCATCCCTAGCGATATCCCATTGCCTGTCCTTTTTGGCTGCCTTCAATCCGCTCACTCGCAAGGTTATTCAATTTGCAAATGCTTTCGGGGCAACAAAGCAGATGGAATACTGCAGCAATTATGCTTCTGCAGCGAGCACATAAGGATGTACTCTATGTGCACATATACGAGTATATATGCGCTGACTTAGACGCCGGGGAATTTGGGAATTTCTTTTCCTTTTGCGGGTTCGCCGGCAAATTGAAGCGCGTAATTAAAAATTAATACCAAAGCAGACGTTGCCCACATCTGCGGTCTGTTTTTCAGCAGCTCTGTCTGCTGCTTCCTTTCCGCTCATTTTTATTTTGGGTTCTGTTTTGTCTGTGGCATTAGTGCGGGTTTCATTTGTGTGGGGGAAGCCCCGAACTGAGCGTTCGGGCTTACAATTGAACTTCAAATAATTCGTTAATTGTTTTCGTATTTACTCGGAGTGTTATGAGCGAGTGAGATGGGTACTCTCACTAAATGGTCAAAGGGAAAGGGTATGGTTGTTGTATTACGAAAAAAGTGTGGCAGGAAAGCCTTCATTAATTAAAAGCTGCTTATTTACATTTAAACTTGTTTGTCAGCCATGTGAACATTTTTTCCATTCATTCAAAGTTACGAAAAAAAGAGTGAAACAAAAAGTTGATTTAAATGAATAGAGGGCCAAAACGAATCCAAATATTTTGCACAAATAATACGCCGTGATTAGCAGTCGAATGTGACATCGATTCATTACATTTAAATGCGATGCGTTCTATTTAATTTGAATTTGAAATGATTTAACGTGTTGTTTTCGTTCATTGGTATTCCTGCGCAGCTATGCGTGGCATACAATTAAAATTAATTATTTGCCATTGTTGCGGGCTCAGTTGACTAATTGTTAACAATTTTCTGCCCCTGTCCGCCCACCGAAAATGCAGGTGTGAGCTTTCACATTGCCATGACAGAACGCCGACCGGATCGCGATATTTTGATATATAGTATATAGTGCATAAATGCATTGAAAACGGGCCTCTAATTAATTTACAATGCGCACACGCCGCCAAACTCATTACAATGGCAGATAAAGAGATTGGCGGAAGACACAGTGCCGGAAGCGGGGAGGCAGGAGGCGGGACCTCGGATCCGAGAGGGTTCCTAATTAATTCAATGAACGCCAAACATTATTAATTATTCATAATCAAATATGCAATTGCCGCGCTTGTCGTCGCCGCTCGATGACAGAGCCCGAAACCTCGCCGACTAGTCCCTTCTGAGACCGAGGTGTGAGTCCAAATCATAGGGGATGCATATCAATCGAGTGTCCCGCCATTTCCGCACACACTCCACAGATGTGAAGGGCGGCCTAATCACCAGCTTACATGATTGCCAATAACGAATTAAGGGCCATTGTTCCGTGTTGTTAAAGTTGATTGCTAAAAAACAAGTAGAGCTAATAACGTAGCCCCTCCCAGTTATTGTAGAAGGGTCCCAGGCTTCCAAGGCTGTGCTTTTAATTTTACTCCGAGTCCTAATTGGATGTCTCTGATTCAATCAATTAGGATTACTTCCCAATTTACTGGGTTATATCGCTTATTTTTTATTCAATTGAAGAAGATATAGAATTTATTATTATATTAGCCTAATTTATATGGAAGAACTCAATTTGTGCTTAAGTCCACAAAGGTTTTAAAGTGTTTTAGACGTAACATTTAAGACCCTTTTAATTTTCAGTACAATCTGACCAGCCCTGAGAAATTATTCAGTCCATGGGCCAAAACAAAACCGAAGCCCTGACCAAAAACCTGAACCCCTGACCTGCTGGCCAGCTGTTGGAGAGGCCGCAAATCTGCACTGTCCATCCGTTTTTGGGGGGCTGCGTGTGCGTGTGTTAAAGCGGGTGAGGTGAGGTCATGGGGTGGGGTGGCATCGCCCCTTGGCGCCGTCAGCGGTGTTTGGTGCTTTCTGCGTTTGCAGCGGTGCAATTTATGCAAATTGCTTTCAATTTGCTTAGTCCATTGCTTTGTGCGCACATTTTTGGCCTACTCGTGCCGATTGCCGTCTAAAACTGCAGCATCAATGGTAAAAGCAGGAGCAGTGCGGACTGTGGGCCGTGCAATGTGCACTTGTATCGGCCACATTTCGTTATCGCTTTCGGAGGCGTTAAATTAGGCGTGCCAATCCATTTCCATTCCCATCTTTGGCCAGCTGGAATTTCTCATTATGACATTGAGCCTGGGAGCATGGACCGCAGTTTGGCCACGAGAGGGGTTCAGGAATTGTCAGCAAAGTGGCATTTTGATATATTTGGAGTCAGTTTTGTAGAATGATTATTAATCTTGACTATAAAATTAAAACTTAGGAAGCCTTTCTCCAAATTCAGTGGCTTCTTAGGTTAATATGAGGAAGCTATTGTAAAAACAGCGAAAATAAAATAAGTTCAATCTAAAAAATCATAATTGTAAATAAAATTCCCATTCGTTGAATGGATTCGCAATTATTTATTTAACAGATTGGATGTTAAGCCAAGACCAGAAGGAAATTTGATTTCTTCTGGCACTCGGAATTCTCTTCTTGAATACATTTTTGGCAGGACACAGGCATTTTCTCCTCCTACAACTCGACCAGGATATGTCAACTGCATTAGAAAATGCCTACAATGGATCTGCAGGCCTCAAGAAAATTCACATTGGCAACAGCTCAAATTTCCGGCACAGCAGGCCCGCCCTTCCAAATGCGACAATGCTCAGCTCGAACACACGGACACCCGGCCCACCTGAGCTCACCAGCTCACCTGCCTTAATAAAACCTTTCGCCTGCAGACGAAGAGCACCAGGACAACGGCAAGGAAGCCGGTAGCTGGAACAGGAAAGGGAACAAGGACTTTGAACAAGACTGAAAAGTTGCTGTAGTAACAACTTCACACTACTTGCAGTACAGTGACTACAATGGGGACCGAAAGCCTTACATACAGTAAGACAGGAGTAGTTTCTCTGAGGGAATTAAGTATTACCTAAATAAATTATTATTACTTAAATAAAAGCTAGCTTAAAACATTCAAAACATGAAGCATCTCTGGCTTTCTAACTGTCCTGTTAAATTATAAATAAATTAAGATATAGAGAGGTGTAATCCGATTTGGAAGGAACATTTGAGTCAGTGAATGGTTCCTGCTGCTTCCATTGTAATCGACTTTATTAAAGGGACATACCAATCACCAACTAAAACCCCTTCATCACATCCCCAACCCTTTTCTACGATTAATAAAAAATCGGTTGGGGATCTGAGTATGAAATTGTATTCACTGGGACTGGGGTCCACAGCCAGACAATCCGCCATTCAAGTCCCGCTCTCGTTTGAAATTTATTGTTGCAGATGCCCGGACGGGGATCCTGTTCCCATGTGTGGCGCATATGTTTCTCCTTTTTTGCATGCAATATTCTATTGAAATATTTGCAAATTACTCGGAGATCTCTCCATCCCTGCGTCATCGTCCTCGTCGTCCTGACAACGACGTTGACGCCCGACCAGGACAATGGACAATTTGCGCCACAGAATCAGGTATTTAAAATGTGAACTCCATGTGGCTCTAGTTGGGCAGATTTAAGCACACATATACGTACCACCTAGTAGGGACAATGCCTGGCCGGCAGCTAGCAGGAGGAGCTGTCCATGGCCATAATTTATTACAAGGAATAAAGTTATTTTAGGCGTTCCACACGCACATGTATGTCTGTACACTGAGTGAAGGATTGGTTCTAAATTACAAGCTTCGGTAGATGATAATTTTTCTAGAATCTAGTTTACTATAGAGAAAGACAAATAATTCTAGATTCCGAAGAAAAGTTCGTAATTATTTAATAGATTAATCCACTTTAAACTTCCCTTAATCCCACTTAGTATGCCATAAAAATCGTAATCTCTTTATGAAGTGAGATATCTTTGTGATTCAATATTGTTCCATCTAAAATGCATTCAGATAAGAAACACTATTTTCTAAAATCCATATCAACTCCCATTTATATTTCTACGATTTTCGGACAGCAAATATAATCTCAGTGCAAGTGACAAGAACATATCCTTTGTCCTGCCGAGCCGGAACATTCATTAAATAAAATAAAGTTAGCTTGTAGTAATTGTCAACGACAGTTTGATGTTTCTGTGAAATATTACAAGTAAATTGTTTTGCCGGCAGCTCCTTCGATCCATGCAGATATCCCCCAATAAGAAAATATATTCAGGGCAGGTCCTTTATCGACAGTGTTGCAATTTGCCAAATTCGATTACCTCATGCATATGAAAAGGCCTGCCAGGACGGCGATGATGTATGAGCCGGGCCGTCCGTTTTGGCCATGATTAATGATTCGCTGTGTTGTGATTGTTGCCAAAGCAACGGAATTATGCGAACAGAAGAGTCCTCAATTAAGTATGCGGCAAGGTCAAAAACCAGAGCAAACTCAATTAATATAAGCGGCGGGTCAACAATCAACAAAACCGCGACATTTCCACTTTTGCACCGACCCGCGGGCAGGATTTTCCTTTCAATGGCCGTAAAACGCGGCTTTAAAGCCAGCTTATGTCCTTGACTCGGCGTTGTTATTGCATCGATGGGCGGATGGCCAAGGGGGGGGCGTCGTGGGTCGCCGTGGTCGCCATTTCACTAATTAAGCAAATATTTACTGACCGCTCACCGCGGGGCCCTCGCTTCGATTCCGGTGGCAAGTTATCTGGAAATTTCAGAAGGCAGAAAGGTGGAGTCGCCGCCTATCCTGTGGCTACCACAATGGAGACTAAGAATAATTCCATGTCAACACACTCATAAATAATGGACTGAGGGCTCGACCAACCCCCATCTCCAGCATCCCCAGCTCCCCCATCATCATCAGCATTGTCAGATTCAAGTGGCCAGGTACAGACAAAGGCAGCGAGCCAGTGCCACAGAATTTATCATAAGCAGGGCGAAAAATACCAGGACCTTAATGGGGCACATCGGGATACCGTAGGAAAAGCTAAATATAAATAAAGAATAAAATAAATAAAGCTTCATAAAATAAAAGACACTTTAAATGGTTGGAATGCATTGAACCAAAACACATCCTCTTTACTGAAATTTTTTTATTAAGCAGTAACACAAGTTCTGTTAAGATTTATTATACAAATATTTACTTACACTTAAAGTTAACTTCTAATAAACAATGCCTAGAACAGTAGGGATGCCCTGGCTGCGAGGGCATCTGAAACTTGCAGAAGCATTTTTATAGACGACAAAATTTATCAGTGCCACAAAATGAGTTCCACTGACGAAGTTTCCCCCCACCAGCCTTTCCACCATTTCCACCTGGCGACGATTTGTCATCTTTTAAATACAACAACTTCGCAGAGCACTGTGAGTGGCTGCGGAGGGAAAAGGACGTAGGACGAAGGACAAAGAACAAGGCAATAATGCGTCGCAGCATAAATTTTATTTATTTTATAAGCGCATAAAGCTCTTGCCACGGCCAAGAAAAGAGGTGGCCTACACACAAAGAAAACTATAGTGAATGTGAAATATTTGCAATAATTAAACATTTCATTCGATTGAAGACTTTATAGGTATTTTACATGTATTTATTTTCGGAAAGGTTTAAAGGCTTAGAGACATTAAAATGAGAAATTAATTAACCATATTAGAACACAATTTTGGTATATTTTCTTTTATTTGTATTATATATTTTTTAATGTGAGTATATTATAAAAGCATAACCCACACCATATTTAAATATTGACCTGTCTTGTTTTTTGCAGTGCACTAAAAAGAATGAAGAGACAAATAGCAGTACCGACCCTCCCTCGCATTTTTTCGCCCAATGGCTGGCAACTTTGTTTGTCTAATACCTGGGATGCTTGGCCAACACTTTGTTGCCGTGGCGCGGTATTCAAAATAGGTTTTTAGTAGACTGTCCTGCAGAAAGTGGAGTGCCAGGAGCCGCAGGAGCGGGAGTGCCACACCCCCTTTCTCCACCCCCGACTGCGACTGTGTGTGACTGTGCGTGATATGAGCAGCAGCCAGGCATCGCTGGATCTCAGGATCTCAGCCACTTCATGTCAGGCTTTGGGCGTAATTTTTCTTGGGAAAAATAACTTGAGCAGCGTCACTAAACGAGCTTTTTACGCTGTCCTTGTTATAAAAATAAAAAAAAAAGAGAATGGCGGGAAGGGGTGTTGAAGTGCGGGCAGGGCAGGGCAGGGCCGCTGATGTCGTGGCAACGACGCGCTTGTAAAAGTTGAAAGATTTGCATAAGTAATTTGACAAAATGTAGTTGACAGTAAAAAGCAGCGAGCCATGCACACATGCACAACACACCGAGGCATTCCACTAACAAAATGATATGGTCGCGGGGTATAGGGGGCTGATGACAGCGGTTGGCCATCGGGGAGGCGCCAATCCTCCCCCTCCACATGACGGGGCTATTTTTCTTACTTATATAGCCACGAAGGGGGAGCAGGAGCCGTTTCATTACCCCAAATGAGAAATGCGACGAAGGCACTGATAAACGGGATATTAAAATATAGAAAAATTGCTTTAAAGTGGATACGAAAACTTTATTAAAGGGTTGCTTCAAGATAAAATAGGATTCATTCATAGAATGAGCACTTAATGTACTTATACGAAAAAGCTTTTTAAGGGATTGTTGTATTAATTCCATTTAAAAGAACTTGTTATACGAATTTGCATATTAAAATGTGTTTTAATCTAATATAATCCTAGTTTACCATCTGTGTATAGTCCCATAAAGTCAATGGTTTTGACTTATGCATTGTTTTTGGTTTGAAATCTTTTTAAAATCATTTAAAATATTTTATAATACCTCGTAAAAGAATTATCCATACTCTTGGCTTTTAATATACTTCATTTAAAGGTTAGTTAAACCATTACTTGAATTCCTTTAGTCCACTTAATACACTTTCAAAAGTTTTATAGGGGAAATACGTTTACTTCTTCGTTTATTCCCAATCATTTGATTTCTTACAGCTGAACTACTTCGATCTTAAGCGCTCGGTCATAATACGCCTTGTTTGTCATATCAGGAATAAAGCAGCCTGACATTGTCAGCTATCCAATCAACCTGGCAAAGTATTGTATTCATATAAATAATGTTAGAATTCTCTACCATGTGAGTTAATTTTATATTTTAGTACTTATTAACCATTAAACAAAACACCTAACAGAGCCAGATTGATACAATACCAAACAAGGCACAACTTTGTCTTATAATGTTGTTAAGAATATCTAAAGGGGGCTTCCACTCTATTTAATATTTATTATTATTCTTGTATAATATTGTATATACGTGGGCTGCTACATATATTTCTGGCCTAATAATGAAAATACGAATATTTATTAAGGAAAATAGTTTTATTGTTTTTCAAAATATTCTCCATCAAGATTTACACACTTTTGCATGCGCTCAAACCAATTTTCGAAGCACTTTTTCCACTCTGATTGACACACCTCAAAAACATGGTTTTTGAATGCTTCAACAGCATCTTCTGGCGACGAAAATCGTTGACCACGCATTTTCTTCTTGATGTGAGGGAATAAAAAGAAGTCATTTGGTGCCAAGTCAGGACTGTACGGCGGATGACCCATCAATTCGACGTTTTGGCCAGTCAAAAAGGCGCTGGTTTGAGCCGATGTGTGAGAGCTCGCATTGTCATGGTGCACAATGATTCGTCTTCCCTTGTTCGTTTTTCG